>BRDA01069315.1:0-19764 GCA_036984385.1 Crenuchus spilurus
CCCACAAGTTACGTTACTTCGGTAATGTGATGAGGCATGCACATGAGAGCATTGAAGGAAGTGTTATGACTGGACTTGTAGAGGGAGTTAGAAGATGTGGAAGACCAAGAATAACCTGGATGGATAACATCAAGACGTGGACTGGATTGTCAGGTGCTAGCCTGCTACAAGCAACCAGAGACAGATGGCATTGGAGAGAAGTGACTCGTCTGTGCAGCCTACCATCACGACGCGATGACGGCGTATGACATGACATGACATATGTTTATTTCACCCGATTAATAACTGTAAAATTACTTAAAATAATAAGTCAATCCTAATGGGTTATTGTTCTATACTTAAATATTTTGATTTTGAATTAATGGACCAAATAAAATGGTGCTTGAAAGTATGTGAACCCTTTAGAATGGTCATGTTTTCTGTCTGTGTCAGTCTTTAAGTCTCCACCCTTGTCTTGCCCCATTACACGATGCTCCTTAGTGTTTGCACCTGTTGGTCATTTAAATTTCCTATTTAAGTCCTTTTGTGCCTCAGTCTGGTTGTGTCATTGTGTATGTGTTCATGTTACGTGGGAGTCTATGCTAAGTGTCAGACATCTTTGTTTTGTTTCATGTTCAGCTTTAATTAAATTCATTCACCTTCTCAAGATTTGTGTCCGTCCCAACGATCCCCCCAGTGTAACAAGAATTTTCTGTCTTTCTGCCTAAATCTGACATAAAACCTAAATCAGATCATCACACAAGTCCTAAAAGTAGATACAAAAAATGACACAAAATATTAGACTTTATAACTTATTAACTGAAGAAAATGTTACAATACTACATGTCATGTACATCTCGTACTACATGAGTGGCAAAAGTGAACTTCTGTGATCCCTTGTGCATTAATAACTGCAACTAATCATTTTTGATCATTATTGGTCAGTCCTCCACATCAGTTTGGAGGAAAGTATGCCCATTCCTCTATATAAAATAAAACAGTTTCTCAAATTTCTACAGATCAGAACACACATTTGTGCATTAAACAGGACATTAATGTATTTTACCTCCTTAATAATGCCCTAGATGATTACTACAACAAAAATAACAATTGTTCTTCAAACAAACAACTTTACAAATACACAATATCAAATGCAAGCAAATGTTTTCTCAGTTTCACAAATTACAGGTGATATAGAACAGGCCATCAGCTAAAATCAGTAAATCAATGTTTGAAAACACTGTAAAGTGCATATAAAAATTTTTGAGGAATGCTTAAATGTTGACATGGTCAAAGTCATTACTGCAATGTTTTTAACTCAAACTGACTTTATCCTGATATAATGATCCTTTCATTATAAAAACTAATAATAACAATTATGTCTGACTGACAGAACTGAAGCACTAATAGTAAATGTTTAAAGTAGAGGCAAAACAACCTCCAATGTCTGTTGAGCAATTATTTGAAATAAAAGTAAGCATACTTTGCCAGCACAATAGCTAATTTAGAACTTACTAAACTTAATAAAACTGTGTAGCAGTTCAGTTCAGTCTTTATAATCGAGTATTTTTTTGTGAAATCAAATATTTAAAAAAAAATCCAAAGGATTAGCTAGAATAAACAGATTCATTGTCTGTACATGATGGCATGATAGTAATATAATTGTGACCCCGCCAGGGAAAACCGGGTCAAAGTCTTTTTTTTTTCAAATATGTTATTAGCATATTTGTAAAGAGTACTGTTAAAGGAAGCCTCACACAAAGTTTCAGCCGATTATCTCTCATACTTTTAGAGATAGAGCTTTCTGAGACATACAGTAGCATACTGAAACTCAACTCAGTTTATTTGTGTCACAACACATTAATACACCAGAAACGCTTAAAAATTAATCAAAATAAATCTAAATATAGCAGAAATGAATACTAAAAGACGACGCTGGCTAAAATTGCTCTGTTTACATTAGCTGAAGACACCTGACCTGCTCACGTTTGGTGGATGGATACATGAGCTCAAACACATTTCTACAGTGAAGAGAAGTAGTTCAGGAGGCGAATGACACCCAACAAGCTTGTGTACCTCCGCGGTAGAATTAGTTCTACATCCGGATTGGAGGGGTCACAGAAACCCATTTTTCAGGTAAAATCTGAAGATTCGCTGAATGGCTTACTGCACAAAGACAACTTTTTTGATGAATTTAAGTTTTGTTTTTGATCAAAATGTGTACTACGATAGATATCCGAGACTAGTATCTTTCATTTACAGCAATAAAACCGAGTGGCCAAGTTGGTTACTAAGTTAAAACCAAGTTTTATCGCTAATGTGAGTGACAGGCTGAACAACACCATATCTCAATAAGTTGCCCAGCGGCCTGGTTTTCCCTGGCGGGGTCACAATTGAATAAATTGAGTTAACTAATAAATTAGGTAAAAGTGTTGATTTTACCTAAACTTTTTTTACCAAATGTAGTTGATAACTGAATTATTTTTTTATACAATCTTATACAATTAACTTGCAGTTCATGCAACAGTTCAAGAAAAATGAAAACCTCCTTAAGAGCATGAAGGATGAACCACTGAGAAGAACCAAAACTGTAATGGAAAAAAACTACGTAAAAGTAATATGAACAGTCACCTGAGAGGAACCAAAACTCAAAGAAAATAACCCTCTAAGAGAATGAGTAACACTGAGAGGAACCAAAATCTAAAGAAAGTGTATGAGGAAAGGCCACTGAATAGAATAAAGGCTCAGAAGTTAAAACTCTCTAAGAGAATGAAGAACCCTCAGGGTTCCAAGACTCGACAGGTAAAACTCCATAAGCACATGAGGAAGATCTACTGAGCAGAACCAAAACACAAAACAGAACTTACTTCTGGGCTGCACTAAATAGTGAAATGATGAAATGATCAGGGCTATAATGATCTTTACCACATGAACACATCTTATTTTAGTATACCAAACAAAGGTTTTACACCTGTGATCTCCTAGTTATGAAAATGAACTACTACTACTGCACCATTTCCTTAGTAAGTTCCACTGCCAGACATCCTTCAGGACTTGATATGATTCTTCCAAGTTAGTTTCATGGTTCCATATCAAATGCTGATTGCAAATACCATAATGGAGTTATTTGGGGGACAGAAGGTTGTCTTAAATTTAAAGGGTTGCATCTAGAACCCTGTAACCCCATCAATAACCCTCTACAAACTGTAATACGTAGAAAGTATAGATTTATTACTCTCTTTCATATAACAGGGTAGCCCTGGAGCTGTTTTGGCAATTCCTGACTTGGGCTTCATAAGGTCAGGAGGACACATTCAAAGGTTTCTCAGTTTGCTGAAAGGTTAATGGGCAGCTATGGCCTTTCTATACCAACGCTGTCAGCTAGTTATCATCTAATATGCAAGATTGCTGTTAACGTTTCTCCAGCCATTTAGATTTTGCTCAAGACGGTTGCATACTTGTAATTGCTCGATTCCTTGAGTATTCTCTCTCTCTCTCTCTCTCTGGTATGTATTACAGACAGGAAACAGTGGGTCCAATGGGAGAGAAAGCGAATAGGCTGGTTCTCCAATGCCTCCACTGGGATTCCAGCATGTGTGTGTATGTGGATAACAAGTGTGTGTGGGAGTGTGTTGCTCATTAGCTCACTTACGTAATTCAGAGTGTTACTAATCCTCGAAAAGAGACAAGCACCTCAGCAACAGAGACAGCTGTCAACACGAAACCGGAACAGAAATGTATATGTAAATGTAAGTGTAATAGTTTATTTGTGTACATTATCTTTATATACTGTACTGTGCAAATGTGTTAGGAAGCAATTAAACATTTTAAAAACTATTTATTGTTGTAGTACATTTCTGTAGAACACTGAACTACAAGGCATAATAAGAAAACCTTATTTGTAAATAAAGAACTCAAATTTGATACCTGATCTTGTCGGTGAAATCCAGTCATACAATGCATATACTATATTCCACTTACAGCATGCCTAATTTATTTGAATTAGTAATGATCAGCTTAAGCAGCTACAGGAAGATAACAATAAATGTTAATCTTTCTCTAGTACAGCACAGTAAATGGTTAAAGAGGAACTCCAATAATTTGTCAAAATTTCAGAATATTAACAATGTCATTCAGAGTAGTATGATGTGACATTGTGCATTGTAGAAAATATTAGTATATGTAAGATGGCTGTGACAACAGGGAGTAGAAAGCAGACTGTATTATCCAAAAGTATGTATCCAAAAGTGAGGTTTTATTAAACAACTACAAACATAACACTGCAACTGTGAAAACAAAACAAAAAGAAATCAAAGCTGTGATTTGACAAACGTGACAAACTTGAGATGAAATATGACGAAAACACAGACTAACATGAACGCACAAAATGATCGACAAGGACTATGAAACATGAGGTTGCTTTTTAACAGAACATGATTAGGGAGCGCGGCTCGAGAGACAGGTAGCAGATCACAATATAGCCATTGTAATAATTTTATTATTTATTATTTTATTTTACGATTATTATTATTATTATTATTATTATTATTATTATTATTATTTATTTTAGTTTACTATTCCAAATATTTATTATTATTTTATTGGTCTGATGGTTAGGGAAATGGTCTTGTAACCAGAAGGTCACTGGTTTGATCCCAGGCCAGGTCATAACTGAAGTGACCTTGAGCAAGGAACCTAACCCCCAAGTGCTCCCCGGGAAATGTGGATAGTGCTGCCCACCACTTCTGGCACATATTTTCACAGCCTAGTATGTTCACTAGTGTGTGTGCTTCACTGCACGGATGGGTTAAATGTGGAGGTCAAATTCTGTTGTGTGCAAATCACAAAAGTTTAATCTAATATGCAATGGTGATATTCTTAAAAGAAGGTATTTAATCTTATATAAAACTCAGCGAAGGGATAGTCAAGAGAATTAGTTAGGAAGGTTCAACAGGTCTTACAACATGAAAGGGTTTACTAGAAAATAAGATTAAATTTAAATGCTAGAACTACTTTCTAGACCTATCTTTAACTATCTGTTGCTAATGTATTTATAAAGGGTGGGATGTATACATTTTTAGCAGCTAAAAAATAATTAAAAATAATTATTTACACAGTAGTGGAACATAAACAATAACACACACACACACACACACATATATACACAACAATATATAACATATTTATAACATAATTTAAAATTCTGTTGAATTCTTCTGTTAATTTTATTAACAAAAATCAGCTGGTGTATTATATGTGGTTTTATAAATAAAATTATTAAATAAAGTTGGAGGAAATTTAGATTTAATAAAAATTTGTAAATGATTCAACTCACTAAGTGGTCAAAGATTTATAGTTATTCTATTTATTTGTTTAACTCCAAATGAATACAAATCTATCATTGTATCTTGTCCCTGAAATCATGATATCTTGTCCATTGAGAAACAGGAGCGATGGAGGACTGGATGGTGGAAGTGTGATAGTATCTATATCAATCAGACTGACTCACGCAGTGCAATAACAACACACTACTGAGCATCATTTAACCTTTACAGGGCCCATATTGATCCACAAGCAGCTTATCAGGCTACAATCAGAGCTCCAAGCTGGCCCCCGCTTAGCGTCTTTGGGTGTTAGGATTCACTGAGCATTTCCAGCAAGACAAAGCCATCCCTTGGCGCTCGTTAGTTAGTATTTCTCGGGTGGTTGCACTTTTATTTTCTTATCTGCTTTGTTCTTTCCTCATGCATTATGACACTGAGGCTTCTTTGTTTAAAACAACAAAAAAAAGCAACAGTTGAGATAAAAGCCATAGTTCTAAAAAATCAAGTCTGCATTTGAATCTCACTATTAATCCTGTGAAACTGTTAAGAGTCCTGTGAATCTCTCTCATCACGTAGCCAATCAATTTTAACTTTAGCTAAGATTGTTATTAAGATTATGCACCAGCTAACACACTTTCATTTTAAAATGCTCCAATAACATTTACTTTTGATTGTGGGAACATTATACTTTCAACTTAAAATTTTCTCTGTACATTTAATCTTAAAGGTCAAACATACTACATTGTTATTGTATTCTATTTTTATTCCACTTAGCTCCAGTTGATGAGGTGCACTTGTGAGATTTCATGTACAAAAACTAGTCATTATTCATTTTTACATGATTATTTTCCAAACTATGTTTAGGCTTTAGAATTATGAAAGTAAGTTTGATATTGTGTTTTTAAGACTGATCTATGTCTTACGTTATGCCTCATTCAAAAAGTAATCCAATCTGAAGCACTCATTATAACTTCAGTGCGAAGGGGCAATACTAAATTCTATAGGTTGGATAAACTGGTAAATATGACATCACAAAAACAGTGAATTCTAATTGAAGTCTGTTTGAGAAGTTTATAGTATTGAATTATAGTGTTTACATACGAAATCAAACACATTTACAGTACTTCAAAAAAGCAAGGAAATTTGGTTTTCCAAAATATGGGCACTTTAAGCCTTATGAAATACTTTTCACTGCAATTGTGGAACTTTAATACTAGCTGTATTTAGTCTCTTAGCATCCACCAGATAACTTTCCCAATCACCAAGCAAAAAATGGATGCTTGTGAAAAGTTACTCAACCATCTTCTTGGTCTGAATTGAAAATCTTCCACTCCATACACTACCTGGAAGAACACTGTTTGGAGGCAAAAGTAAACTAAAATCGATGCAAAAAGCACAAGATCCCATAGGTGTATCTAAGCGCTGAATATAATCACAGCTATAGGCACAAGTCATTACTTACGAGTTGTATCATTGTGAGATCCTAATGTTAAAGGCTGTTAAACTAATAGATCCATAAGTAATTGTTTATAGTCCAACTAATAACTAGAAACTAATTCATCCTGTAGACATTGTATTGCTCTTTGGATGCTTGGGGTTCAACAATGAGGTGTGTAAAACGTTTCATTACCAACATTCCTCTGATTAACTAATCCAATCTGAATAGAGCTTTTGAGCATGTTTGCTCCAAATGCTTCAGCTTTGTAAAGACTGAATTAAATGAAACTGGCTTTCTTTTTTTATATGAGCTGTGATTTTACTTCTGTCTGAACTGACCATGTCAGAGTTTTTCTCCCTCCTTCCTCATCATTTTAGTCCCTTCTGAACACTTTTTCCAGACAGATCATCGTGCTGGCTTGGAGAACCTTTGAATAATGATCTACAAAGTTCTGGGAACATTCCCTGTTAACTGGGGCACTGGATGTAGTCAATGGCACTGATGATGATCATCATCATAGAGACTAATCAGGATTGTATAAAAGCATCAGCCATACTGCATGAAGTTGAATGAGGCTCATTTTGCTTTTTATGGTTTCTGTTCAGTCAGGTTATGCACAGGATAGTGATAAATGTATTTAAATCATGTATTGAGGGTGATGTAGACCAAGGGTAGGCAACTCCAATCCTGGAGTGCCGGTGTCCAGCACAGTTTGGTGATGTCACTGCTCTGACACTACAATTAAACATGCTAATTGCTTGCTGAGTTAAATCAGGTGTGTTTGATCAGGTAGATCACCAAACTGTGCAGAAAACCGGCACTCCAGGACTGGAGTTGCCTACCCCTGATGTAGACAAATCCCATTGATGGTTATGATATGATCATGGAAAAAGTTGCAGTACATGTCCACTGCATATATATGTACCTGCCTGTGCCTGAATGAGCTGCCACTTATAAGTATCTTAAAGTTGTTTTATGCACTTGTAGTCAAGTTCTTGGTATTCACATTTGCCCTTATACATTTCACTATTCCTAACTGTCATTATTATTAATTGAAAATGGGAAAAAGTCAGTCAGATCACATTTAACCTGATTTATCTTCATCACTTATGAACTTTATAGATGTAAACAAAGTCTTTTAGTTTAGCAAATCAAAATCAATCCCAGTGGTGGTGACTGGAACCAGATATCTGAAGGTTCTAACTCTTCTAAAGAGGTTCAATGAGAGATATATGAACAACAATGTAAGTCAAAACCACCAAAATAAAACTTATTTATCAGATATTGTATTATTTTACCATTAAAAAATTCAAGTAGACACATGGATAGTCCATAATGTTATTTTTGTAAATACATTTGTGCATGGGAAAATCAAGTGGTCTTCTAAACTCACAGAAAGGTTTATTTAAACCCCATGACACAAATGTATCATAATAATTATAATGTTCCAGAGATTTCACCACATTTCATGCAAAATGAAGTAATAAGAAAAGCACTCTAGCCTGAATATCAATAATTCTTCATTGAAGTTGGCTTATTCATGTTATGTGTAGTACAGAGTCAAAGAAGAACTATGATGTTGATGGTTATGATCTAAGCAAATGCTGCTGATGATATTAGTACTGATAACAATGTTCTTATCATCAGCAACACAATAAGAACACACAAAGCAACATGTTGCTTCCAAATCCACCCCAACAAAGCCTTCATGGATCATGCCAGCACATCATGGATGGAGATGCTCAATAGAGAGGTTCTCAAATTTCCCCTACATGGTGATAGCAGATATGCTTAGCGTCAGGGGAGCCAGCACTTTAATAGACTTTTTAACTCAAGATCTCTAAGCAAAATTAAACATACAGTGTAATTGAATCCCTGCTTCAAATTGCAGTGCTCCTATTGTAAATCATTCTCTCTGTGTTCTACAGCCCCGGCGCTCACTCTCAGCCACGTTCCTCACGCGGAGGTAGGGCGTTTTCTGCCTCCGATAAGCACTAACAAATTACCCGAATTTCAAAATTAATGGCTGACTGCCTGCTACTGAGAGATATCATTGTGTCCCCATGAATATTTTGATTTTGCGATTAGATCAAAACGCAGCGAATTCCTAAACAGCATCGCCCAAGCTCGGATGATCATAGGGGGAAAAAAACCTCTTCCCTATTTTTTAGAAGAACTAAATTGAATTCCTGGCGAATCTGCTGATATGGAATAATTACGGAAAGTTGAATCTGTATTTTTTTCTTCTTTCTTATTTGCATGACTGTTGATCTTGGAGCAGTGTGATCTAGAGCTGTGCAAAATGTTTATTTTTTTATTTATGAGTTTATTTTGAGCCAATTGCCGAATTCACCTTGACACACAAGATAATGGATTTTATTATGATGTTAAAGAGGTAAGTATTTACCACAAACCACACACAATGCTAGAATGCAGTTTAAGATAAACATTCATGATTTAAAGCATGTCCCCTCAAAGTTAGAAAAGTCAAATCCTGTAGTAATTGAATTATATCTTCATTTCAGTCAAAGTTTTCTAATTCCACTTCTTTTGATTGCACTGAAGGGGAATCAAACACATTGTACTGACTCTATCAGGAACAAGCTTTAGATTCATGATGAAGTTCTAGAACATTTTATTCTAAACAAATTAGCACTTTTCAAAGAGCTCATCTAAAAACAGGCTTTTAACTGAAGGTTAACAAACACATGAACTCAATATTCACTTAAAAAAGCTGTAGTTTCTGCCACAGCACATCCCCAAACTTCTCTCTACTCACCTAAACTACATCCAGATCCTTGGCTAGAAATGTTTAGAATGTGTTTTTTCACAATATATCAGCACATCTGAAGATAGTTTTTTGGAAAGTCTAAGTTTAGAGCAGATTTAATCAAAAAATAGATTTATGACACTCTTACTGTTTTGACACTGTTGTTGCTGAGTTGATGCTGAACAAAAGCCTGTGTAACACTTTGGGAAATTTTTTTTAGATGGGTGTAATTTGTGAAAAAGTCAAGCAATGTCAGACTACATCAGAGTGTCTGAAATACCCTCAGACTCAAGGGGGTTAAAGTCTCAGACTAGCTAATGTGGTTTAAGAAACAACCTAGTGTGAGCTTAAAAAAACATGTAGTTGAATACTGCAGGCCACCATTGTCTGAACATCCATCCATCCATCCATCCATCCACACATTATCCCATCTGCTTAATCCTGGTCAGGGTCAGCTTTTTTTAAACTCACACTGTTAGTCCCCTACAACCTCGCTTGGTGCAGGGCAAGGCACTACACTAGCCTAACTAATCCCAGGACAGGAGGCCAATCCACCTCTGGGTGTACGCACACACACACGCAAACACATATACACACACACACACACACACACACACACACACACACACACACACACACACACATGAAAACAAACAAGGACAACTTAGAGTCCCCAATTCACCTTAACTTTGTGTTTTTTTTTACTGTGGGAAACTGGAGACCCTTGAGGAAACCCACGCAGACAAGGGGAGAACATGGAAACTCCACCCAGCTGGAGACTTAAACCCAAGTCCTCAGCACTGGGAGCCAAGAGTGCTAACCACCAAGCCACCGTGCTGCCCCATTATCTGAACAGTTAAACACAAATCACCTGAGGACAGGAAGTACTGACCTAGGATCAGTTTTAGTGATAATGACCCACAATCTGATACTGCCTGAAGTCACAGTCCACAGCTGAGAAGGTTTTTTTTTTCAGTAAGCCACACTGTGTCCTGAACTAAACGGTCTAGTCTATGAAACTTATATTAACACCTGGCTGAGGTACAGGTGATATATTTTGATAGAAACAACTATGCTATTTGAGTGACTACTGAGTTCTTGTGTTTGTGAACAAGATTAGCCTGTCCTTAATATGTCCGGTTCTAAAGAATCAAAATCTGGACTCCAAACATGTCTTGCTTGACACGCTACATCTGTGTTAAGTAATCATCATTACAATCTAAGAATAGTTACTACACAGCAGTTACTTTTTCACCATTAGATCATTCATATGCTATAGGCTGCATTTATACGCTCTCAATGAAAATGAGTCATTAAGGAAAAGGCTGGCTGTGCTGTGTTTAATTCACCTCTCTCTCTCTCTCTCTCTCTCTCTCTCTCTCTCTCTCTCTTTCTCTAATATGAATGCATCAACACACACAGAAGGTGCCTTTAATAATTCAAGCCTCTACGGATTACTTTCAAAACTGATCCAAAAAAAGCTAAACATGCTAACATTACATTCTGTCCATAACATCAGGTTTTGGTCCATTTTGGACAAATGCTAGATACAGTGCCCTCTATAATTATTGGCACCCATAGTTAAAATGTGTTAAAAGCCTTAAAAATACATAAATAATAATTTTTTTTACTGCAGAAGAATAATCTCACTCTGAAAAAGTTTAGTAAAAAGTAACCTTCAAATCAAGTGAAAAAAAAAATTAATAAAGAAAAAATCCTGACTAAGAAAATAATTATTTCCCATAAAATGACCTGTTTCACAATTATTGGCACCCTTAACAATTTCTTCTAAATAAATGTATTTGAACCATTTTTGTCATTTCTACTGTAGTTTATAAAGTGGATCAAAGTATCTAGGAACCTTTAATTAGTAATTAATAATTTCCTGTTTCCCTGGGGTATAAATATAGCATCACTCAAAGGCCTATTTCTCTTACTCGCTCTTAAACATGGGAAAGACAAGAGAAGACACTATTCAAATAAGGCAGATGTGTGTGGACCTTCATAAATCAGGCAATGGCTACAAGAAAATAGCCACTCACCTGCAGATGCCCTTATCTACAATCAGAGCAATCATCAAAACATTCAAAACATCTGGAACTGTGACAAACAAGCCTGGAAGAGGACACAAGTGTATCTTGCCATCACGCACAGTGAGAAGGATGGTAAGAGAAGTAAAAAGTTCTCCAAAGCTCACGATAAGAGAATTGAATCAAATGGTAGCATCTTGGGGTTATAAAGTCTCCCAAACAACCATCAGGCACTACCTACATGCCAACAAGCTGTTTGGGAGGCATGCATGGATAAAGCCTTTTCTGAGTTATACTCATAAGTGTGAACAGGTGGAGTTTGCCAAGTGGTACTGGGATTTTAACTGAGACTGTGTGCTTTGGTCAGATGAGACCAAAATAGAGCTTTTTAGCAACAAACACTGTAAGTGTAACACCAAGGATGAGTACGCAGAAAAACACCTCATGCCCACTGTTAAGTATGGGGGAGGATCGGTGATGCTTTGGACCTGTTTCTACTCCAAAGGACCTGGGAACCTTGTAAGGATACATGGGATCATAAACTCTTTGAAATATCAGGACAGTTTGAATCAGAATCTGGTGGCCTCTGCCTGAAAGCTGAAGATGGGTCATCACTGGGTCTTTCAGCAAGATAATGAACCTAAACATGTGGCCAAATCTACTCAAAGTGGTTCACAAGGCACAGAATCAAGCTCCTATCATGGCCATCTCAGTCACCAGACCTCAACCCAATAGAAAACCTGTGGGGTGAGCTGAAGAGGAGAGTGCATAGAAGACCCAGGACTCTGGACAATTTAGAGAGGTTGTGCAAAGAGGAATGATCGAAGATCTTCTTTCTGTATTCTCCCATCTTGTGAAGAGTTATAGGAGAAGATTAAGTGCTGTTTTTTTTTGGCAAAAGGAGGTTGTACAAAGTACTAAAACCAGGGGTGCCAATAATTGTGACACACATGATCATTCAAAAGATTTATTTCTTAATGTGTGATTTTTTCCCCACCAAATAAAGGCACTTAAATTAAAGCTTAGATTTTTCTTTTTGTTGTATTGTTGTCTTATATTATTTTTCTTAAAAAATAATTTATTAGAAGCCAAAGAACACTTCTTAACCAGGGGTGCCAATAATTATGGAGGGCACTGTATGTCCTTGCACATGCTAACACCATGGGACAATGTATCATATTTAGACTGCAGTTTAATTGACACTTTTGCTCTGTTTGTACTTCATCCTGACACATACTGGAGCTAGAAGACAATTCTGTGATTACAGAGCCTATTTTTGTGTTTCTGGGAATACACTGAGAATGAATTAAGTTTATACCAAAAATCAGGTGAAAAGTGACATTATGAACAGAATGTAACAGGCACATTCATATGTTTAGCTTGTAATGTCAATTTTTCACCTGTTTATGCCAAAAGCTTCATGCATCCTGGCACATGCTAATGCTACAGGATGATGCTGTAGTTGCAGGATCTGTTTTTTGTGCTTATGTTGGTGGGTGTTCTGTTGTTTGCAATGCAGCAGGCACGGAGGCCTCTGCAGGAGTTTTGTGGAGAGGCCGGCATCTGTGGAGCCTCTCCTGGGACGGGCCAGTGAAGACTGAGCCTCAGCGACAAGCTGCTCATTAGCCAGAGCGGAAAGGAACCCTCACAGATGGCTGTCAGTGTTCAAAAACACAGCCAGGCTTCAGCAGACAATTCAATCGAGGTTTGAGTTCCTTCTGCTCCTTCGTATGACATTGCAATATTCCAGCGATAGTCGTTTATTTCCTTCCTGCTAGCAATAAAAAAAGAGAAAGGAAAAAGAAAAGAGCGAAGCTCGCTGACATCTGAAAATGTGTTTTCTAATGAGTGTGCCGACTATCTAACAGGAGTCCCCCCCTTCCCCTGCTTGTCATTCATCAGCCTAAATTACTGGCTCTGCTTTTGACGCGCCTTCAGAGCCGCAGATGACGCTGTCGTCTGTTCCGCGAGCGGTGAGGATGCCGGCGAGCGTGCAAAAAAAAAATCCAACAAAATAACAGACCAGAGTGGGGGCCCCCCAGAATCAATTAGTCTGTTTACCTGTCGCAGTTCAAAAAACGTGGTGCTCCCGAAGCTCAGCGCTCCCGTTGCGCAGCGGCTAGCCGATCTCTGACGCTTCGTAAATAAACGGACGGCCGTCCAGATGTAAGCCGATGACTGTGATTCCATCAGCCCTGCTCGATCTCATCAATCTCATGGGGGACTAATTGCCGGGACACCTGGTGTGGCTCTAGGCTCTTGGAAGCAAAGGAGACCATACTGGAATGAAGAAAGCCTCACAAACGTATGTGCCGTGACTCTTCAGCGGACATCCGGAGAGCAAAGCCAATTTATTTCTTCTTGTTACTGTGATGCTTTGATATAGTTTGTTATTGCAGATCCATGCACATGCTAACAGTCACAGCTGCTATGTTATATCAACTTATTAACTGCACTTGTAACCACTGGAGAAATGGCCTTATCCTCATTCTTTTAACATTTTACTCAAAGTCTTATCTGAAATACTTTTAATGTGTTTGTCTCCTTTAATTTTTTAAATGTGAGCTAATCTGGTTTCTATAACTTAATGCCACATAGATGAGAAATACTCTTTTCTGAATTGCTGGCAGGTGACTATTCATTCTGTATAAAAGAATAGCAGATACAGTTAAACAATCAATGCTCTGGAATAGGAGTCATAACAAATATAGTAACTATATGCTGATAGAGTAGCTACTACAACAACATCCAATATGAAATTTGATTTTTTTTTTTTTTTTTGATGCTTTCTTTGTATACATACAAAAATGTCTAAATATCTAAGGGTGTAAGCGGGATAACAGTCTTCAAAGTTAAAACAAATTAATGGACTCATCTATTAAAAAAATGTTAAATTACAAATTAAAAACCTCACCTATTAGTTTTGTATAACGGGACAGATCAGCATTGGCTAGCCCTAACAAATAAAACAAACTCCATGGTGTTTATTGTTTATAGCCCTGTAGTAGTATCTGAATAAACATGCACATGCACATACTACATGACAATTACAGATATGTTTCATCAGTGTAACAATAAAAATATATTCATATTCAAATGTTTGCTTTCTCACAATGGTAGTTTTTAACAAAAACAAAATAAATATGTAAGAATTTATGGCAGTTAGTTAATGTTCTTTACATTTCAAAATTCATTGCTTTGCAATGCGCAACATAATGAAACAACCTTAAGAAATATTGATTATAATGCAGAAACAACCAGCCCCCTTTAACTGTGTTGCCAATGATGAAATAAATCAAAGTCTCTATTTATGTCTACTCAGAGTTCTTCTAGTTATCGAAGTTGTCATTTTAGGCTAATAAATAGTTATGTATAGAATAGCAATAACACAACGACAGTACTGATCCTCTACAACAACAGTTTTTTATAGTTTCTATAGTTTCTTCAGTTACTATCTTATAGCTTATTATTCAAAGTACAGATATGAGGATTGTACTTAAGGTTGCAGAACAGTTCACAGTTTAAATGATTAAGTTCAGTAAAGAGTTTTGACTGTGTTAGTCATAATATTGGACTGCAGGTTAACTGGTGCAGCTTAGGTGAATTTTGCTGGAGAACTGTAATTGAACTATGAGCCAGCATCTGAGCTGACCTACTTGTGAAGCTCTCAACTTTTTCTCTTTTTTTTCCTTTTGGCTCTCACTTCTCATGCCATCTCTAAAAATAAACCCAGTGTCCAGTTTTAGCAAGGGCTCAGGCACTACTGTGACACTTGGTGGACACGGTGGCATGGACAGGGCGTCATTAAAAAAGCTGTCCTTGTTAAAAAAAAGCAAATCCTACTAAAACATCAGCATGTAACCTTGCAGTTTACATTGCCTTAACCAAAAAGCAAGAGAGCAAACAAAAAGTCTATTACCAGTTCTATTAAACTATTTTCCTAAGTATAGCATATATAATAACCTTCCAAAGCTTTGTAGAACATTCCAGGACTTCCATTGGACTCTATAATACGTGTTTTTTGAGACAGTAGGTTTTCTGGGGTTTTTTCTGGGCTTCTTCTCAATGTAAAATGAAACTTGTCAAAAATGATTGCCCATGGTAACAGACCAAATGCTACAGATGCAACATATATAGACGTCTGAACAGCATTGGAGTATTCCTACATGGTCAGTGCAATTGTACTCAGAGGTCAAAATAATAGCATTATCTCCTGCATTGTTTATTTGAGGCTAACTCCAACAAGTGAGGCTGAAATTGGAATCAAATTAAGAATGAATATTTCTCCACGAGGGCTGACAATAGCACTGCCAGTTTTTGTTTTTAGGCACATTTTGCCATTTTTTGTAAGCTTGTATGTCTCCTTCTGTGTCTCTATAAACAGCTTTTTAAAAGATGATGTGGAATTAGAGGAGCTGAGAGGCCTCCATATTGTGCAGCCTAGTGGGGCTCCATTAGCCGAAATTAAAGAGGCCGCCGGAACTTATGAAGCCGCACAACAGTGGCATTGGCCTCTGTTTGAGAAAATAAACACCAAAATCCTCTGCGTCCCAAAGATCATACTAACCAACTCATTAAGGGGGCTACGGTCTTCCAAGCCTGCTAGTATTATTTCGGGCAAAGATGTTCTAAGCAAAAACCAGTCATGTGAACTAGCTTTAGAAATGATGTGCTAGCTTTGGCATGACACCAATGGCGATAAAGGCATGAGATCCTCATGTATATGACTGGAAAAGCCTCAGCACCAAGTGTGTCATGGACAGTGCTTTGAAGACAATGTTTTGACACTTAAATTAGCAGTTGTAGTACTACATAGTAAACAACTCTATCAAAAGGAGAAATGTAGGTGTTAACCCTTGCTGAACATCTAGCATGTACATCTTTTTGTCTGTCAGTTGAGAGAGCTGCGATAGATCAAAAAAGATGAATGTGGTTTCTTTTGCTTGTACAAAATAATCATTTGCAACACAAAGCATGTGCAGATCAAGAACATTTTGAATGGGGTGGCCAAGGTGGGATACGGTGTGTTGGTCTTAACATAGCAACACTTAATGAATGGCAGGTGATCAAAAAGGATATGCGGTTTTTATAGCTCAAAAGGTAGCACTGCTGCTATTGCAGGCTGGGGTTCAATTCTGTTGGGGTTTAATAGTTTAATAGTTTTTTTTATTAATCAGTATTACTACCAACTAATTCCAAAATATTTTTAATGGCCACAAAAATTGTCTGTTCATTAAGTTTCAGAGCAGCATTAAAGAGAAAGTGAGTTTTAAAAAAATCTGTAGTTTGTATTACACACATCAGGCTACATTTAGCAGGTATCTTAAAATGCTGACCTAAGCTCAGGTATCAGTTCTTATAATTTCACTAAGTGCAAAAAGCGTAAACAACTTTCTTACTTTGTTATTGTCACTAACATCCTTCAGATCTGCTTCTTCAGCCTGTCAGTTGCCTTCAGCTTGTTTCTCTCCCTCTCATTGCCTGTATTTAATAACACATTATTTATAATAAACTCAAGTTTAAATTAAATAACTCAATGACAAATTAATATGTAATAATCTTCTTACCTTGCATGCCTTCTAAGATGCTGGTGACCAAGGGCGTAACTTTTGGTCCAGCATTGGGGGGGTTGAGCTGTCTGCCTATTTATTTATTTATTAAATCATTTACTTTTCTAAAAGGATTCAGGAAATTTTTGGTTAACCGTATTAGAAATACATTGTAATGCTTTTACTATGTATTTATTTAACTTTCTTTGTATTTACTCTGCACCTTAATCAATTAAGAAATGCGGAGCTAGCTAACGGAGCTAGCTAAAGTACCTGAACGTTTATGTCTGATGCACAGCGGCATAGTTATTCAATCATCAGCTAACAATACATTTACATTTACCTCATTTTGATTTTTCCGCTTTTTACAAGGCGGTGTTGTCGAGCAACAATGAAAAAATGTTCTTTGTCCACTTTTTGGTGCTCTTTTCGTTTTTTCTTACCACCCACTGCCCCAGCAGCTGCTTGCACTAGCAAGCAAACAGTCAGGGTTGCCAGGTCCAGCAAAAAATATCCAGTCCAAACTCAGTCTAAAACCTGCCCTTCAGAAGCTTAAACTAGCCCAAAATATGTCTGTCACACGTTTGAAGCAAATGGAAAAACAACTATCAGTGTACAACTTAGTATTTTGTTTATAAGGGATTATTTTTTTTATTACGCTTGAATTTTCACCCGCGACTGGATTTTCAAACAAGTCCAACTGGGGTAAAAATCACAAACCTGGCAACCCTACAAACTGTGAGCGCTGCTGCTTGGTGGAGGTTGAATGATACCAATTTTTTGTGGGGAAAGGGGGGTTACATTACCAAATGATTAGACATGCTAGTATTTTACCCAAAATTGATCATGAATAAAGAAAATTAACAAGTTACTCATGAAAGATGTTTTTGTAAATTGAAATTATGTGACTTTATTGGGGGGGTTATAGTGATTGGATCAGATTATTGGGGGGTCATAACCCCCCTATCCCCCCCGCAAATTACGCGCATGTTGGTGACTCTCAAGCCCTACAGGTTGTGAAATGAATGAATATATTACTATGATGAGCACTGTGAGCTCTTCAATGACATTAATTTACTGTAAACAATAAAAAAAAAACTAATACAGTGAACCTTGTTTTTCTTCATTAATCCATTCAAAAGTGCCTGATGATAACTGAAATGAATGATAACTGAAGCCATATTTCTCATAAGAAATCATGTAAATCCAATTAATGAATTAATCTGTACCCTAGCTAGCTATGAGAGCTAACAAACAACAGTTAACAACAGTCTTACTGGGAATAATTTACAGCAAATCCTTATTGAATGTTTGTATCTTCAATATGTATACACTTCGGTTGGACTATGTTTCTAATATAAATAAAGCATATGTTGACTGTTTATTTTAAACTGCTTTTAGCCGATATCCCACAAATTCAATAGCTGCAGAACAACGTTAAATTGCAACAGTGCAGAATAGCACCCGGCCCGCCCCCAAGCCTCATATGATTGGTTAAGAGGTCCAGAGGTCTAGTATGATTGGCTGATATTCCTTTCCTTTCATGTTACTAATGTCGGCACAGTTAAAGAAGCAGCAGTAGCACCTCTCTCAGTTCAATAATGAAGAATTAAATATGAACCTTTCTCAGTTCGATAATGAAGAATTAAAAATTAACTGAACTAAAGAAATGCAGTCATTTTATTTTATTTTTTTGTAATAAAAATAAGTTCAAAACAACCTGTCAAATTTGTGGTAGCTAATCAATCGCTACTCTGGATAAGAGTGTCTGCTAAATGCTATAAATGTAAATGTAAATTTCATCCACTTTTTGCATTCATCCATGAAACTCAAAATCCATTATTTTTTATATTTTGTTAGACCACGTGCTTTATATAAAGTAAATATACTTGTAAGAAAGGTGGTTTCTCATTAAAGGAGAACAGTGCATAAAATCGCAGAAATAGCTATGTTTTTGCATAGGACTTTAAGGACATAGGTCAGGGGTGCCCAACCCTGGTCCTGGAGAGCCGCATTCCTGCCCAGTTTGGTGATCTCCCTGATCAAACACACCTGATTCAACTCAGCAGGCAATTAGCAGGTTTAATTGTAGTGTCAGAGCAGTGACATCACCAAACTGTGCAGGAATGTGGCTCTCCAGGACCGGGGTTGGCCACCCCTGACATAGGTGTTAACGACTAAGGCTACATTCACATTACTAGCCACATTGCTCAAATCTGATTTTTTGCTCAGATCAGATTTAACTATCTTGACGGTTCACATTCACAAATACAAGTGACCTGCATCTGTCTGTAATGTGAACAAATCTGTCCTAAAATGGCTGGCATGTGCACATGCGTATACACGTAGCCTTGATTACAAAAACAAAAAGCGTCATATTTGTGCATGGTTGCCAGTTTTGCAAAAATATAGTCGCCACTAAAACACCAGAGTTGTTGGTTTGCAGGATTTTTGCACTAAATAAAAGAAGAAGTTGAATGAGAAAATAATATTTGAAGAAGATGTACATTTTAAAGCTCATTGATATGTACAGTCATGGCCGAAAGTGTTGGCACCCCTGAATTTTTTCCAGAAAAAAAAAGTATTTCTCCCAGACAATTATTGCAATTACACATGTTTTGTTATACACATGTTTATTTCCTTTGTGTGTATTGGAACAACACAAAAAACAGAG
>BRDA01069320.1:0-23424 GCA_036984385.1 Crenuchus spilurus
GGTTTGTTAAGTTAGGATTGGAGTTAAAATTTGTATGAGGGTAGATTAGAAGAAGTAGGGTTGGGCTGACCTTGTGTAGCCATTGTCACTCTGCGTATGTATGGCAGAGAGATATGCATTTCATGTTTTTCCATGCACACACGGCGTGAACTGTACTGCCATTGTTTCATACATAAAGTGTGCAGAATATATGATATTCACATCTGAAACTGACATCTTGTAACTTTTGGGTTTAAGACTTAAACAGCTATAAAACCTCAGCCTCATGACTTTTTTTTGCCAGCGTGTGACTTGTGATAATCGTCTCATTATATCGCTTTTAAAGTTTTCATATGCAGATTGAGCAAATGCAAATTCAGCCAGGCAACCATAGTTCCTTTAAAAGCCCAACACAGGTTCTGTCCATGAGTAAGATCAGCTAACATGAGCACTAAGTGTTTGTTTGGCTGCCTTTAGATGTTTGGGTGAGTTAGGATAGAAAGGCATCTTGTCTTAGATCAGTCCGTAGATTCCGCTTTATAGTGTCTATAAGGCCTTCATGAGGGCTTCCTGATTTCAGTGGAATGTCGTTTTATCTTCGCATGGATCTGTCTTGACAAGAGCTATTCATGGAAAACAGGAATGTCATCTCCGTTTCCAAAGAGACCCCACCTACAGCCTCAAGCTTGGAACTGAGTGAACTGTAGTGTTTTTGTTTTCTACATTAGTAACTAAAGCACATGATATGAAAGAGTCTTACATTTGCAGTGTACACTACAGTGAGATTTAGATTTAGATGTCTGTATTTGTCAGTGGAAACTTTATTAGCTTGACTTTTAAAGAAGTTTGTCGATGCCAAACAAAGAGGAATACAAGTTAAATGCATGCTGTATCTTTGAGGCAACAGCGTGCTTTCCTTTATTGTCCCAGATTGACTTAAGCTGAATGGAATTTGGATCTCGTTCAGTAAATCTGCCTTTGTTATTCTCTGCAGCTTGTTGGCGATTGTTCTACTGTGGTTTATAACTCAGAAGCAGCTGTTTCTTATTCAATCAACTGTGTTGTTGTGCTCTTTGGCTGGGTTCCTGGTATGACACTGAAGGAAGCCAGTGTGAAGGGATGGATGGAGAACTTTATTGCTGGAGCTTTTGAACACTGTGTCCACTCATCCTCCACTCTATTAGACACAGCTAACGTGATCCAACTTTGATGTAAAGTTAAAGATGGAAGCTCTTCTGTGGCTGCAACAGTATATGTTGGCATTCCTTCATCAGTGGTCACAGGATGCTGTTGGTTGAATATTTGTTTGATGGACTATTCTCAGGACTTTAAAAACTCCACCAGCTCTTTGTTGTCTGATCCACCAGCACACTGCACACTTACACACCAGCACCACATCAGTGTCACTACAATGCTGAGAATGATTCACCACTCAAATAATACCTGCTTTATGGTGGTCCTGATCATTGAAGAACAGGGTGAAAGGAGTGTAGATACAAGTAGGTGGTTTTAAAGAAGTGGCTGCTCAGTGTATGTTTTATAGGACAGGAGAAGGTGTAAGAGAGTAAGACTGTTTAGTACAAAATAAATAAAATAGCATCATACGCAGCAGGAACTGTCTGCTGTCGTGGTTCAGTGGCTGAAACTTTTGTGAAGTTTGTGTCTTTTTAGCAGAAAGGGCTGTTACCCTTTATCTGCATCACACCAGCTAAAGTGTGTTCCTTCGCTTTCATTTTCAGATCAGATGTGTAGAGGCCTACATTGTTTCATGAGAGTAGTATGTGGATTACATCCTGATAAGAATTTACACTTTGTACTCATAAGTGTCTCTGGTTAGTCACTTTGATATCCGACTGCTATGTGGCACATACACTACTCACAAAGTTAGGGATATTAGGATTTCAGGTGAAATTGATGGAAAATGGAAAAAGTTCAGGCTACCGTGATATTATTTCATGAAAGTCGGGCATTTCAGTAGAAGCATGCAGTCGTGATTTCCTCTCAAACTGTGTACTGAAACAAAAGTCAACAACAGTGGTGTGTAAACCCCAACAAACACTGTCAGTGTCTCAATAACGTGTCGTGTGCACTTCAGCATCAATTACAGCTTGACAACAACGTCTCATACTGTTCACAAGTCGACTTATTGTCTGCTGAGGCCTGACATCCCACTCTTCTTTAAGAGCAGATCTCAGATCATTAAGGTTCTTGGGTGCACAGTTATGAGCTTCTACACAGTGACTCAGCTGATCCCAGAGGTTTTCTATGGGATTCAGGTCTGGAGAAAATGCAGGTCACTCCATCTGAGGTACCCCAGTCTTCAGCAGCCGTTCTCTAATGATGTGACCTTGATGAGCTGGAGCATCGTCATCCATGAAGATGAAATGAGGCCTGTGCTGTTCATGCAGAGGCACAGTGACTGGATTTATGATGCATTAATATGGGCTTGTCACTGTACCATTCACACTGTGTAGAGCAGTTCTGTATCGACTAGACACACTAACATCAGCACCACCAAAGGCTTGTCTGGTGACAGCAGTGGCTGATGCATAGGACAGACCACACTGATGTAAAGGGTTCTGAATGGTCTGACGTGACACTTGGTGCCTCTCACCTCCATTAAATGTGTCTGGAGTTGTGTGGCATCATCATCCGGTTCTGCAGGGCACTGTTCACAATGAAGCAGGCATCATTGTGGGATGTGGTCAAAGGACGTCCAATTCTGTGCCTTTCTGTGACTCTTCCAGTCTCTCTGTATCTCTGTTACAACCTGCTGATGACACTCTGTGACACTCTAAGCTCAGTGCTCACTTTTGTCTGAGAACATACTGTCTGAAGCCTCACAATGGTGAGGTACTGTTGATCAGGTGTTAGCAGTGGCGGACTTGACCAACACGCAAAACATGCAATTGCTTGGGGCCCCAGAGATCAGGGGGCCCCCTGCTGGCAAAAAGAGGTTGGCAAAAAAAAAAACTAAACATGTAATTGTTTTTGTTGTTCCACACTAAAGAGACACCATGGGTGTAATTTGGGAGTGGGAGTGGGGGACAGCGGCTTTTTCAAGACAGTTTTGGTTCTCTGCTAATTTTTCCATACAAAAACAGTGTTAGGCTATATTAAAAAAAGACGGGTCTAGCACTAGAACCCAGCAAAAAACGGCCACTCAGTCGGAAGTCTATTTCTCTTTAGATCGCTCACAAGCTCATCAATTAGCTCCGCCGTTTCTTGTTAGGGTGTGATTGGCCGTCCCAGTGGTCACTCCATCAAACAACGTCTGGACTTGCAAACCAGTGTTGTGTGATTTGGCCCGTAGTCCATGATCACCTGAGACTGTAAGTTGTTAACATATACATTTGTTCTGCCTCTTGCACATCAGATAGACATATTTTAATGTCAGAGGTTTCATATTAAAATCCATTAACATTAAAACCTGTGTCTGTGTGCGTGCATCTGTGATAAGCCATTTATTTTACATGCCTCTTAAGTATAACTATTGTCAAAAAAATGTTACTATTGTCAAAATAATTAAGAATTTCTGCTTATTTTTACTCAAAAATTAGGTATAATTTTATGTAAATGAGGGCTATTGACCATACAGTCCAAACATAAGTGTAACATTGGTGCTAATGAATTGGAGTGAAGTTGATTATCAAGGTGTAACACAGAATTGGGTGATAATTTATTACACGATTTTAACATTTAATTATTAATATTATTTTATTTCATTAATAATAATAATGATTATATTTATTATTAGTCTATTATTAATAGTAACTAGTAATTCCTAATAAAATATTAATAATAATGTTTAAGTAATATTTAAAATTTATGTATAATAATTAATATTTATTAATAATTAATAATAATAATTTAATTTATGTTTAAGCGTGTACCACACCATAACTATAAAAAAGAATGCGTTTGATCAGGACCCCCAGACATGATATTGATTGGGCCCCCAGAACCTCCAAATCTGCCCCTGGTTGTTAGGTGTGGTCTTGACGTGATGATGTCAGAATGTGAACAGCCTGAAGAGGAGGAGTTAAATACCAATTCTCTCTGAAGCAGGATGTTTATTGGTGGATTCGTGGATCAAACAGCTGCTGTGAGTTTTGCTGTTACGCTCCTTGTTAGAGAACAAGTTGTACAAAAAGTTCAACACTGAACAGTTGGACATGTGCATTCAAAAGTTTAGAGAAGGTCACATTACAAAGTGTTCTCTGTGTATTTCTGCTGAACAAGTTTGTTGCTACCTTGAAATTTGTATGACATTGTACATTTATTTTTACAGCAGCTCAAGGTTAATGAGAAAATGACTATAAGCACATTTTTCAGTGGCATTGTTATCATTGTTTTCTTATTTTATTTGAATATAGATGTGTTTCTGCAGGCCGCTCCAAATGCAAATGAATTTAGTTTAATTCTCAGACCAACCTGAAGAGGTTTGAGTAAATCTGTTTTACATGCTTATGAGTGTGTTTGCACATGTTTTTATGTGAATAGTCTCTATCTGGATGTAGTAATTTAGTCATTTGGACACTTAACTCCAAAAAGTGAAGAATCCTCAGTGCAATAGAAGATATTTCTGAGACTTTGTAACAATGATCTAAGTTGATGCTTATAAGCCCTAATTATAATTTTTCAATGAATGTTTGGACAAGCAGATGGATGAATTCACACATTGACCTACACAAATATTCCCCTTTCAAGCTGCTCATTATTGCCTCTCTGCTACTTTTGGGTCTTGCTGTCTGTTTATTTAACAGTTTTCTTTTGCCAAGCGTTAGCGTTCTGTCCTCCTCCTCTGTCCTTTCATTAACTCTCCGTGTTTACTTTCAGACCTCATTGTTTTTCCTCGCGAAAATGAATAGAAAGCATTTCAGTCATTTGAAAAGTAATTACAGAAGTATGTGTATATGTGGGAAAGGGGTGAGTTATGTAAGTCTTGTGTAATGTTCTCTGTGTTTCACTTTAGTGTTAAATTGGTTCAGGCCACAGTTGGCTCCTAGGAAAAGGAATATGACTTGATTGCATCGGTCTGCTGTGGGCTAAACATGCAAAACCACATCTGCATCTGTTTTAAGAGAATGGGAAATCAATGTTTCTTCC
The DNA here is from genome assembly GCA_036984385.1 of Crenuchus spilurus. Taxonomy (NCBI): domain Eukaryota; kingdom Metazoa; phylum Chordata; class Actinopteri; order Characiformes; family Crenuchidae; genus Crenuchus; species Crenuchus spilurus. The sequence continues at coordinate 5,089 of BRDA01069320.1, forward strand.
AAATATGAGAATTATGAGAACTCTGAGACACATGCACAGGGTGTTATAGTTAGTCTTATCCATATTACTGTTTGGAATAAAACTAGGACTGTTCCTAAGAAAGTGCTTAAAAACTGTCAAAAGCTTAAATTCATTCATTCATTGATAATCATGATAATCACATTGCGTTGAGCAGTTAATCCAGATTGATTACAATTAAATATTTAATCAAACTTAACACTAATTACTTTTTACATTTAAAAACAGTACAAAGTCTAATAATAGTACACTTCCCTGAAATGTATTTCTGAACATTAATACCAATAACATTATTTTATTATCTTCTTTACCACAAAACATTTAACCACAGCATGAAACTGACAGGTTAGTGCTGACAGTTCACTTTAAATATTTCAATTTCTCTTTCTTCATCTTATAACAGGAGAAATTTCTGTGTAGCTTTAGACTGAGATGCAGTTCCACCACCCAGTGGACACCAGTTCTGCCGTGTTTTCAGTGCGGCTCCTTTAAGACAGTGATATGTGTTGTTGCTGAATTCACATTATACACAGTGAACTTGTGTGAATCATTTTGACAAGAAAACAGGAATCAAAGTCCTACATTACTGGCATTTTATTGTTCCTCTGTTTAAACAGCAATAATAAACTCTTACTGATCTGAAATTAGTTCTGAAAAAGCTTAAGCAGTAACAGTTCATCGTAAAAAAAAGTTTGCTGTTTATTTTTTGCTTTAATGCCTTTTAACATGTAAACTTCAGCAGTCCTACCAATAAGTAAGTAAATAAATAAATAAATAAATAAATCAAGTGTCAGCAATGTTAGACTATAGAACTTATAAATAATAAGTAAGTTGGCGGTTACACTCTCAGCCAAGAGCCAAGGAATGATTTAGAAAGTACACGTAACCAATGTTATAAGTAAAAACTTATTGTCAGTTTATTTTTGTGCAGTTTTCACTCTCAGGACATTTTGCATGAAGAAGAAAAAGAACAATAACAATAAGAACTTGTCTCTGTCTTTCAGATAAACTGTGCTCTGCAGAATTGATTCTGGGCACAATGCTGTGGTCTACACTGTGATTACTAAAGTCTGAGAATATAAGAGTTTTGGAGAGAGAAGAGGAAGAGGACATCATGGCTGTTTTTAAGGTGGATAATGTTGAGGACCTGTATGAAATTGGAGAAGTTTTGGGCAGGTAAGGAGTTTTTATATTAGTGTGATCTGTGTTGAAAATCATCCCATTAAAAATTAGGAATTGATGTTATGATTGAGTTTACTTTGTTTAATAACCGCAGTCATAGTCATGAGAATATTTAAAGTTATTATGTTTTTGTATACATTTTGGACAGTAAGGTGACGTCTCTGGGAAATCAGGTTTTTCGCAATTCACTGATTAGTAAGAAAGAGTGTTAAAAAGTCATGAAGTGCTGGGTATCAACCAAGACTGCAAAGACTTCAGTTAAATGCAACATTGATGAGCTGGAAGAAAAAGCCAACACTTAATCTTAAGTTTTAATGAAAGTATTGCTATTTCATTGAAATAATAACTCAAGAAAAGTGAAAGTACCTTTTTAAAAAGACTAGCAGATCAATTTAAGTACTATATACCGATCAGCCACAACATTAATACAGATGAAGCAAATAGCATTGAGTAACAGTGGTGCATTTAAAGGTCTGGGATGTATTAGATAGTGTGCAAATGCTCAGTGCTCATAGACACTGTTTTGGATGCTGAAGAAATATATGCAGGCATGCAGACCAGAGAAACATTGACAAGGACCAGAGCTATGGACAGATGATGGGGTCCGAGCATCTCTGAAGCTTCAAGGCTAGTGGACTTAGCTCCAGGTTAGCAGTGGTGAATATTTACTGACAGTCTGCTCCAAATTCCTCAGACTTCAGTCAAATCACGTATCTGTCAGATGTGCTGGAACAGCAAGTCTAATCCATGGCAACACCACCTCAAACTTTACAGGGCTTAAATGATCTGCTACTAACGTCTTGATACCACAATTTTTTAAACTACAATAGGCGGCACGGTGGCTTAGTGGTTAGCATGTTCACCTCTCAGTGCTGAGGTCTTGGGTTCGAGTCCCTATCTGAGCGGAGTTTCCATGCTCTCCCCGTGTCTGCGTGGGTTTCCTCCGGGGACTCCGGTTTCCTCCCACAGTCCAAAAACATGGAGATGAGGTGAATTGGCTACTCTAAAAAATACCCTGCGGTGTGTATGTATGTATGCCCAGATATGGTTGGCACTCTGTTCTGGGTGATCCTAGTGCTCGATGCAGTCCTCCAGGTGAACGGTCGCTTCCAGGTGAGAGTACGCTGTGTGCAACTTGCTGCCGCTTCTCGGCAGTTGATTGTAAAGCATCCTTAGGTGTCTAGAAAGGTGCTATATGAGTGTAATGTGTATGTATGTACCATAGTCTACAGGTCACATTTTAGTTTTAGGTCTTGGTGGGTCAAAGTTCTTGCAGCAGGAGGAGGATCGACAGCATATTAACCTCATTAGCAAATAGCTTTTTAATGTTGTGGCTGATCACTGTATTTGTAATAGTAAAGCAGTGGAACTTAATAAGTTCAGCATCTCTCAGCATAGGATCTGACGTTTGTTATGTACTCCTTTTTCTGTTTCGGTGTGATCTTCTACGTTACAACAAAGTACTAAAGTGGGACTGGGACTAAACTGGGACACTTCCTAAAAATGCAATGAAAACTGAAATCTGTCATTCGTTAATTCAGCTGAGCCTTTTATAAACAGACAAAAGCATAAATAAATGATTTCCAGTAACTTAATTGTATTTGTTACATTTTAGAAAATGATGCTTCAACACACTTAAAGTTTGAGACAGAGGCAGTGACGGTTTCTGATATGGGTGATATATGCAACCTCGTCAGGGGCAGTATGAGCCCTGGCTCTGCCCTCCCCCTCAAAAAAATAAAACACATTATTTCATACAGCCTGTCCAGCCTACAAATCGGTTTCCTATCGCCCACTTTTGGGGCGTCGGTTACCTCCGCCCGGTGCAGTGCCTGTAGCTGCTGCTGAGGTCTGACACACAGGTTTCTGTGATAGAATGGGAGGGGGAGGGGCCGGGCATGAAGCTGGCCCCCCATGTGATCAAAACCTAATAAATACTCTTTGTGCTGCTTCTGTTTTAAAAATATATTATAAATACATTTTACAAACTGTGATGTCACGCAGCCCCCAAATCGCACCAAAATGGTCTTTGTTAGTGCTGCATTTGTGCAGGTTTGTGCCATTAAAATAAACATTTGTGCTATTTTAATTTATGAATTATAGAACCTTAGATGTGTAAGTCTTTATAACTAGTCTAAACTTGTGAATTAAAATAGCACAACTATTAACTATTAACAGCTATTAATGAAAGCAGAACTATTAACAGAAAAATAAAACACTTAAACATTTATTTTACTGCACAAACTTAGGAGATATTGTTTTATATGACCTGACAAGTTAAAAAGTACTTTTATAAAACATGGTTTTGGTCCTAATCTCTGCTTGGCTGAGCTGGTTCGGAGCTGTTGTAAAATCCACCATATACCACATCTCCGACCTCATCACAACGTCTGAATTATGTATTAATGCGCTGCGAGTTTATCAGATGTAGATTTATATTTGCCCTCATGTTGCCTGGCAACAGTGTTAACTGTTTGTGGACTATATCGACAGGTGGAAGAATATTTTATTATGAATGATTAAAAGAATAAATTCATTTATAAAGTGTTTTATCATATTTTAATGTTGACCGCCGTTTTATAAAAGCAATAACCCACTCAAGAGCCTCTCGTGGCTTATTGCTTTAGATGAGCCCATAACTTTCAAATTAAAATAGCACAAATATTAATTTTAACACTCACAAATGAGAACATTTTGGTGAGTGATGTCGCAGGTAATACAATGTATTTTTAGTATATCTTTGAAACGGAAGCACAAACAATGATTTTTATGATATTTCTATAATTACATTTATGCAGATCACACATGCTATGGGCAATGATGCCCTCTCATGCCATCACAGATGCTGGTTTTTGTACTTTTTGGTGGTAACAGTCTGGATGAACTTTTTCATCTTTAGAATGCAGAAGCCAGTGTCTGTTTTTCCCAAAAACAAGCTGAAAGATCCACTGTCATTCAGTCCATCTCAGTGTTTTGTGCAAGATTAATATCTGGCTTCCTCTTTGCAAAATACAGTTTCAGGTTGCATTTCTTGATGTACCTGATAGACTGTGTTAAATAACATGATTTTTTAAAGTACTACTGATCTCACTGGTGTATGTATATCAAGGCAGCGTGACGGTTTCTCAAAGAACACCTCCTGGGAGCTCAATGGTCACACATTCAGCAGCAGTTTCCACATTTCACATTTAGATGGTGATAGACCAAAGTTCTCACACTGACAAACATTATCATTTAACTGATCATTTTCTCACCAAGTTTGGCCCAAAATGGTGAACCCATCCTTTTTTACAAGACTGAGCCTTTGCTGGATGCTCCATTTATAATCAGACTTGAAGATCTCACCAGTTAAACTGATAATTGTGGAACCTTCAAGAACAGCATTACATTTATTTTTCAGACGTATTTTGCCTCCATCCCAACCTTTTTGAGTGTGATGAAGACATCAATTACAAAATTTCTTCATATTCAACAAACAGAATTGAAACTGAAAGTCTTTTTTCTTTGACCTTTTGCCTGTTAAATAAAAGTGAATTAACAAGTGTCTCAACGTTTCTGTGAATGAGTTTGTAAAAGTATCTGATAACAGATAACACAGTAGAAGTTAATGTGAGTTTATTCATTTGAAACTGCTCAAGAAACATTTTTCTTGGTTTATGAGTAAATGTAACTGCTTACTGACCACCTCTCGTTATAAGCACTGAACAATAAAACTATATGATAATTGTAACAAATGTAACTCTGTTGTTTAAGGTATTAGCTCTCTGATAGCTCTATTTTGTTGCCTTTCCAGTGGACATTTTGGGCAGGTGCGCGAGGTGCGGGAACGGGCTACAGGAACATTGTGGGCTGGGAAGTTTCTGAAACTGCGGAAAGGTGTGGGAAGCCGTTTCGGCCTGGAGAGGAAGAGCGTGGAGAAAGAGGTGGAGATCCTCCAGAGCCTACAGCACCAAAACATCATGGCCATCAAAGATGTGTTCGAGAGCAGGGCTGAGGTGGTCCTAATCGTAGAGCTGTAAGTTTGTATGGGTGTAAGTTTGTGAGGAGATAAAAGAGAACTCAAAGTGATGAATAGCAGTTCACTGATAAGCAAGACAGATGAAGGTAAGGAGAAGAAGTAGGATGAGTAAGAGCTCAACCCATTAACAGGTGATTGCTTTGATGGGAGCCAAGAGAAAATGATGCTAAATTGATCAAAGTGAAATGTTTAGCATGTGAGACTTGATCCAGACCTAGCGGTGGCTATTTTCCTGTGCAGAGACCTGCAGACTGACATATGGTTCCACTACATGGACTCTAGTTTGACTTTAATGTTTAATGGCAGGTGGTATGTGGCCTGTGGTGTTTGCCAAAGTGATGTCTACAGGAATTTATATGTAAAAGTGTATTAAATTATTTAGTTGAGTTAGAAGTAAAGCAAGACTTTTATCCTCATAATGTAATGCCTCTTTTAGCACTACACTGTTTTTCTAGTAGACATGAAAATTTAAAAGTTTGGTGATATTCTGATAAATAATGATGCAAAAACTTTTTTCTTACATATACCTTTGTTTTTCTTCACTCTCTGATTGCATCCAGTAGTGTAATTACACTTACTTTTAGTTTTAAGTAAGTAACAAAGTATGTAATGAGGTAATATGTAATGTAAACATTGGAAACCCTACATGTACAATTTGTATTATATTGTAATATTTTGTTTGATAAAATATTTGTCAATAAATAAACAAATATATTATAGGCTCCATATTGACATTATACCACATAATTATTTCTAAAAGTTTTGTGTCCCATTTTTAGCTTGTACATTGGGAATATTCCTTCTTTTTACCCAATTTTTTGGACTCTCCCAATCACTTGCAATGTCCCTGACTCTAGAAGGGTGAAGCTCAGGATCCCCAGCTCTGATAAGTCGGCTTGCATAATCGTAGACATTGCACAACATTATGATACATTATTTGAATTAAATTAGATTAAATTGTCTGATATTGATATGGAACACAATCAGTTTTTAATTGTTTTGAATTCCATATCAGTGCTAAATAAATGAATATAACTGGAAGAAAAAGTCACAACAATAAACACATTCTGCTTAAACTAATACTGCACAAAAATTATGTTTTCATGTTTTTATTGAACACAACATGTAAACATTCACAGTGCAGGTGTAAAAAGTATGTGAAGCTTTATGCTAATGAATTCTCCAAGAGCTAATTGGAGCCCGAAGTCAGCAAGCCTGGAGCCAATCAGTGAAAGATGAGATTGGATGTGTTGGTTAAAGCTGCCCTTGCCTGTAAAAAACACACACCAGTTTTGAGTTTACTGTTCTCAAGAAGCATTGCCTGATGTGAACCATGTCTCACATATAAGAACTCTAAGAAGACCTACGTTCAAGAATTGTTGATTTGCATGAAGCTGGAAAGGGCTAAAAGCCTTGATGTTCATGTCTCCACAGTAAGACAGACTGTCTACAGTTGGAAAAAGTTCTGAACTTTTGCTACTCTTCCTAGGCATGGTCATCCTGTAAAGATTGGAAGAGCACAGCACGTAATGTTCAATAATGAAGAAGGAGTGTCAGCTAAAGACTTACAGAACTCTCTGGTACATGCTATCATTTTTGTTGTCAAATCTACAATAAGTAAAACATTAAACAAGAATGAAGTTCATGGAAGGACACCACAGAGGAAGCCACTGCTGTCCAGAAAACATTGCTGCAGATTTGAAGTTTGCAAAAGAGCACCTGGATGTTCCACAGCACTACTGACAAAACATTCTGTGGACCAGATGAAACCAAAATTGAATTGTTTGGAAAGAACACATGCTATGTGTGGAGAAAAAACACTTCACACCAACATCAAAAACTGTGACGTTACTGACTGTGAAATATGGTGGAGGGGGCATCATGGTTTGGGGCTGTTTTGCTGCCTCAGGACCTGGAGGGGTTGCTGTCATCAACTAAAAAATTAATTCTCAAGTTTATCAATACATTTTGCACCAACTGAAGGTCAACAGAGGATGGGTGATGCAACAGGACAACGACCCAAAACATAGAAGCAAATCAACAACAGAACAGAAGAAAATACACCTTCTGGAGTGGCTCAGTCAGAGTCCTGATCTTAACCCAATTGAGATGCTGTGTCAGGACCTCAAGAGAGTGATTCACACCACACGTCCCAAGAATATTGCTGAACTGAAACAGTTTTGTGAAGAGGAATGGTCCAAAGTTCCTCCTGACCTTTGTGCAGGTCCGATCTGTAACTACAGTAAATGTTTGGTAGAGGTTATTGCTGCCAAAGGAGGTCAACCAGTTATTAAATCCAAAGGTTCACACACTTTTTCCACCCTGCTGTAATGCTTTCTGGCTGACACGAGGAGATGGGGAGGCAGCATAGTGCAAAACAAAAGGACTTTATTACAAACTGAGAAAACAAAACAAGTGTGATGGCTTCAAACTACACATACACTGACTTATCTGAAGTACACTGACTGGCGTGGAAACAGACTCAGGTAGATACACAGAATGACCGACAAAGACATCATACACTGGGTTACATTTATAGGGCAGAACTGTTTAGAAACAGGTGGTGAACATGAACTTGATGAGACAGGGCAGACATGTGACGAGACATGCACAGACTCAAAACAGAAGACATGACCATATAAGAGAAACTGACTGGGGCACATGACAAGCAACGAGAGGCATGACACCTGTACTGTGAATGTTTACATGTTGTGTTCAATAAAAACATGAAAACATATTTTTTGTGCGGTATTAGTTTAAGCAGACTGTCGATTGCTGTGACTTAGAAGAAAATCAAAACACATTTAATAACCAATTTATGCAGAAATCCAAGTAATCCCAAAGGATTCACATACTTTTTCTGTAAATAACAACATGCGAGTTATTAAAATAAATGTAAGATGAGGAATTTTCATTGTAATTGAGGTTAAACACACTAATTCTAGCCCTCTAAAGCTGGGTTTACTCTGTGTGATTTTGTTGTCATAGGCCAGAATTACATAGAAATATCTTTGGATTTAAAATTGCTGGATGTAGAAGTGTGATGTCCTCTGCAACAGTCAATTTTGCAGCCGATTTGAGACTGTGAGACCAAAGACAGCTAACTTTTCTGGCAGTGTCAGAAAATTTGCATCAAAATCTTACTGTGGTCACTTCTGTGATACTCGTGTACAAGTCACTGTGAGAGGATGCAAGTAGGTGACACAAACCTCATTGAAAAACAACAATTTTAGTGCTGGCTATGGCAAAACAAACATAACATGGGGGTTGTTGAATTGTGGCAAAAGAGAGAGTATTTATTTAGAAATATTCTTATTACCTCAAGAGCCCTTTGCAGGATGAACATTCTGTGCAGTACCCAGCCATGAATGACCCAAAAATGTCCCTTTTCACTGCTTGAAGCATGTTTCTCAAGCCATCATATTGGTGTTTATTAAGCTGAGGGATTGTCTCTGTTTGTGTCCACATGTGAATGCAGGACTATTTAACAGAATATGTTGTACATTCAGACTTTAAAGACATGCTGTAGCACAGGCTGATATAGAATTCTGCCAAGATATTACTGGCATCATCTTGTATGTGTCTTATAGGACCACTGTAGTCTCACAGGGTAAGCCTGGCTTAACTCCTCTCACAGTCTTTAGATTCATGTAAAATCAGTAAATCCACTATATGTTCAGCTCCATGCCTATCGGCAGGTGTGGCTTATTGGGTTTTAGAGTTTGAACTAAACTTTGTAAGAAATGGGCCTGTCAAGATGATCATTTTGGCCGATGAATATTGTATAAATAATTGTGATTAATTTTTTTGTTGTTGTTGTTGTTTATGCAGCTATCAAGGTACACTTATTTGTTTGGCTCAGTACCAGTGCTAGGCATGTGGGTGCCCTAAGCACTAATGCTTTGTGATACACCATACTTCCTCCACCTGGGAGATCAAAGTCCATAGTAGGCGGGGCAAATCTTGGGCTGGAGGATGTGTGTGTGATAAAATGTATTTGTGTGCTCCGTATGATCGATCCTGGTGGTTCGGCATTGGGAGGGGCTTGTTTGGGGTGTGCACAGCAGAGACTTAAGTGGTGCCCTGGTTTGGCTTCTTTGCTATTCTCATTTTGTAGCTAATATTATGTCAGATGTTCGCAGTCCTTCTCTTGAAGATCTAGTATCTCAGACAGCACACCTGGATCTTTTACCGAGATGCCCCTGAACAGCTTCATTATTTATTTTCATACTAAGGTTGGAAATAAACTGCATGATCCTAGATCTGCAGGACTGTAGTTAAAATCTTGAAAGTGTGAAAATACAAGCCAAAAGCACTTGTACACAAGCTATCAACATTGGAATTAGCTACCAAGAAACGTCCCCATAAACATCACAGAGGCCAGTTGAAATGTGACCAATGTCATGAACGATTATGACTTCATAGTAGCACTTTTCCACCAAAATAACTGGTTCTTGAACTGGTGACGTTCGGGCTTATGAGAACCTTGGTGCTTTGTAGTGAACCAGCCTGCGTTTCCACTAGTTTTAGTTGAACCGAGGATACGTCACGGTGTACGTCATCAACAAAGCGGAATTAAAAGATGGCGGAGCGCATCGACTACTTGTGAGCATTTGTGCTCTTGGTACAAATGCTTGTTTCACTTCACAAGTCAAATCTAGAGCCGGTACATTCCCTCGTCCAGCTCCACTGTTCGATAGCTCCTTTTTAGAATCTCTGTAGTCCTTTTTTAGCTTATCTATCACTCGCTCTCTTGAACTAACAAAACCTGCCCGAGCTAAATCCTCCACCAGCTCACTGTAGAGTTTCTCCTTTCTAATACTCCCCTCAAGTTTCAACACCAAATAACAAAAACTGAGTTTCTTCAGTGGACCACTGTACACTACGAGTCGCCTCAGTGCGCAGGCACGTTTGGTTTGTACTGAAAAACCAAGTATTTTTTGGTTCCCGCTGCGAACGAACGTTCCTGGTTCGGGGCGCTATTTTTGTTGGTGGAAATGCGCCGAACGGTTCAAAATTAGGTTCGTGAACCAGAACGGTGCCGGTTCCGTGTTGGTGGAAAAGTGCTAAGTAGTAGTAAGTTTCCTGCTTTCCTTTATTTATAACTATTATAACTTAACAAATGAAAACATAATGTGAATGTGATATCTAATAACTGTGGAAAATCACTGTGGCCAGACTGAATAACTATCTCAGGTCATTGTGATCAGCTGATTGTGACAGGCCTAGTAAGAAGGGAGATATTGCGGATGTTGAAGTTTGGGGACAGTAATGTAGATGACTGTAGACACTGCTTGTGGTCTCATGTCTGTTTCACTCTTTGTTCTGTACATAGGATTAGAGGTGGTGAACTCTTTGACTTCATCGCTGAGAAGGAGAGCTTAACTGAGACAGAGGCCATTGAGTTCCTGATGCAGATTCTAGAAGGAGTGAGCTACATGCACAGTAAACATGTTGCCCACTTTGACTTAAAGGTACAGTGTGATTAAGCTACATTTTAACACGTTCATACACACAGGAACTTAAGTCAGAATGTCTTCACCATCATATACTGCTTGTTATTGCTTTTGTTGACTACGTCTGACACTAACACTACCTTAATACTTCTTTATTAGCTAAAACGTCACTGATTAACACTGATTATCATCTGTTTTTTTTAATCAAAGAAACTTTAAACTAAATGTTTGGTGAAAAACATTCCTAAGGCAAGGAAATGGGCGTGTCCCCAGTCTTCTGGATCTAATTTACCAAAAAGTCCCTGAGGTTTTTCCTTATGATCAACATGGAGATAAGACTCAAAAAGAAAGACATTTTGAAGACAAAGTTGCATTTAAAGATGACATATTATATCCTATTTGACTTGTTAGCTTTTAGTTAACAAGTTGCCTGAGGGTCTGCATGAAATGTCTGTCATATTTGTGGTCAAAGTACCTCAGGGGTTAGTAGTCAGATAAGCCTGTTTGATGCGTATTTTAGACCTGTCTGAGAAACAGCTGAATTAAAGAAACTGGACAAGGAGGCTCACCCCGTCCCCCTCTCAGCACAGAGGACAATCTCTGTGCCTTCATTCATTAACTCGTCCTCTGTCGACCACCTGCTGCTCTCTCTCTGTCAGCCGCTAACAGATGAGTGTAATACTGACTCAAATCACACAAACACTAACCAGTAATCCATACTCATCAAGAAACAAAAAACAGTGGAACAGTTTTCATCATAAATCTGTTCCAAAACACTCCAAAATAACAAAAATATATTTTATATAGAATAACTATAGTTTTACATACAGAACACAATGAGAAATAAATACAAAAGACTAATGAGATGGGTAAATGAGCGTTTAACATCACTCTTACGCTCTGTTTTAGAGAGTGATGGTGTGGTCCATTCATTCATTATCATACCCACTTAATCCTTATCCGGGTCACGGTTAGTCCCCTACCCCCTCACTGGGCGCATTACACTATTCAACTAAGCCCAGGGCGCCAGTCCATCACTGGGTGAACACACACGCACACATATTTTTAGAGTAGCCAAGTCACCTGACCTCCATGTTTTTGGACTGTGGGAGGAAACCGGAGACCCCGGAGGAAACCCACGCAGACACGGGGAGAACATGGAAACTCCGCTCAGATGGGGAATCGAACCCAAGACCCCAGCGCTGAGAGGCGAATGTGCTAACCACTAAGCCACCGTGCTGCCCTGGTGTGGTCCAGCTACTTAGAAAATTAGTTTTGTGTCACTTGGGCATGCTGACAAAAACCGGGTGGATGACCGATAACTATAACAAAATTTTCTCAAAAAAAGTTGACGATAACCGAATTGTATAATAACCAGGGTAAGCAATAACCCAGGTTCCACTGTAATATCAGACTAGCTCTGTTTTCAACTGAATAACCAACTGACAAAGCAGAAGTTAGCTTCTTAATCACCAGGGTTTTATTCAAATTCTTCTATTCCACCTTAAATGGTGCGGCAGTCAGGCGCTACTGAACAATTCAGCCTCACTCTGCGTCATTTAAGGTGGAATTACAAATTCTAATACTCTTTCACTTGCACTCTCTCTCTCTCTCTCTCTCTAACACACACGCACACACACTCTCACCTCATTTAAGGTGGAATGGAAAGTTGATGATTAATAAGAAGTTAATTCAGTTCACACTCAAGACCACAGCTAAAGTTTTTGGAGATACAGATCCAGTTTATTAAAACAATCTAACTGCAACACAGCCAACTTGGCACCATATGGTCAAAAGACCACAGCAGTACAAAAAAATGATAAACTGCCCTTTCACTCACAAAAGCTGAGCTCTCACTAAAAGATAAAAGCTCAAGTTCATGTTTTTACCCAAATTAGTTGCCACAGAATAATATTCATAGTCCATAATCCACTCTCCTGTTTTCTGTTGCTGTGTCAGGGACAATTGGGTTATGTGTGTAAATATAAAAATGTCTGACCTCAGTTCAGACTTGTGGGTGGTGCTATACTGGTGGGTATTTGGCTAAAAGTCCTCTTATTGAGCAGTAAGGGGAGCCCTACCTGAACCAGTCATAAAATGTCATGTTTTCAGACCCAGCAGCCCACAATAAACTGATTGCGTTTTAATTTTCAGTTTGTGAATTGCGAGGCACTCCAGGTATCCAAATATATCATTAATTCTTCTATGATGTCTTCCCTTTAAAGTATCTGTAGAGCATTTATATGTCCAGGATGCTGCTAATCTCAAGACTTTTCAGTTTTATTCTCAGAGGAATGGAAGCCAAACTTACAAATGAAACCATGTGCAGCCCCACATCCCAGTATTAGTATTAGTATTAGTATTAGTACTGTCCCAAATCAGTAAAAAGTTGGGACAGTACATAAAAAGTTTGACTTTTATTTCACTGCAGACAGTATGAACTCAAGATATTTCATGTTTTGTCTGGTCAACATCCATTCCTGCATTTCAGCCAGCAACACATTCAAAACATTTGTAGAGTAAAGCACTTACCAGTTTGTAATGCTGCCATTCTTTCCCACAACACTTCAAAGCCAGGGGCAAAATCACATACCATGACATTTCCTGGCTTTTGCACTTGTTGCTGATAATGTTGATGGTCCTTTTCCTCTTTGGTCTGGAGCACACAACACCCATTTCTTCTAAGACCTGATATACTGATTCATCTGACTATAATACATGTTTCTTCTGTGTGATGGTCCATCTCAGATGCTACTGATGAATGACGGTTCTTGATGCAGTTCTGTCTGAAGGATCAGAGATCACAGGCTGGCGCACTTGCTCTTTACACATTGAAATTCTTCCAGATTCCTTTTGATGATATGCACTGTAGAGGGAGAAATAAACAAATCCCTTCCATCTTTCTTTGAGAAACTTTGCTTTTAACATTACAGTTATTTTCTCACACATTTGTTGACAAACTAGAGATCCTCTGCATTTTCCATAAAAACACTTTTCTGATTTGGGCTGTACATGGGTTGTCATTTTTTATATGTAACCCAAAAAATGTGGAAAGACATCATCACTGTTATATCAAAACCTTTTTTCATTGTTTATTCTGTTTGCTAAAATACCAACTGACCTCTACTTTGACCATTTAGTGGACCAATAGCAATGTTTCACAGTGATTTTGAATAAATTCTCATTATATTAGGTTTGTTGTGTATTGACTGTAGTCAATACAATTGTGTGCAAAAGTTTGCACACCCTTAGGCAAACGACAGGTCTTCGAAGTGAAACTAAGCAACATTTTAGTTCAGCTCTACAAGGAACAAGTGAAAATATTTTTCTGCATATTTTAGCAGGCCCGTAGCCAGCTTCTGTTATGGTGGGGGTGCTTTCTGTAAGAAAGTGGACCTGTTTTGGGGAACGGCGAGGCCTGAAGGGCTGAAGCCAGTGAGGCCGGGGGTACTGAAGCCTTTTTAGGTAGTCTCAGGTGCATTTTGGGCATTGGAGAGGGGTAATTCTTCATTATATTCCATATAGGACAAACTCTAATTTGAAGACTTATAATATGACAAAAGGCAATAATATACAACATAAAACAAAATGTGTGCATGTTTGATAATGTTAAGTTACTGAAGTACAGCAGGCTAATAAGGCTATATATGTAATAAACTTACCAGTGTTTGTCACACCAAACTCTGTAGCTGCACCTGCGGTGTAGTAGAGGGTGAGTGGACTAACCTAAGTGACCTGATTAATTAGGGCGTAGGGATGTACCATTTTGGGGGAGGGGACAATGAGTTACTCAAGATAAAAGGAATAAATGACATACAACTTTGTCTGTACAACACTGGTTAGGGTGGACCTTTTTGGCTCTGTGGGGGGGGGGGTGAACGCACCCCACGCACCCCCCTTGACTACGGGCCTGTTTAGTGGTCAGTTTCAGTTTATTTTCAGACTTTAACACATTGAGAAAAAAAGAATGTTAAGTGTTAATTAATAAATATCAAAGTTTGCATTTGATTTTCCCCCAAAATGTTGAATGTAATAAATAAACAGTGGGTGTGCATTCAGATGTGCAGAAGTTTGTTCTCTGTTGATGTGTTCACTTATTCTCACTTAGAAAATAATGAAACATGTCATTTGACCAGAGAGAGTATTTTATAAAGCAGGATTCCTCAGTTTAGGCAGGAAACTTAACAAAAGTCAAACTGAACAGCGAGACAAGACCAGCAGGACGGTTATGTTGGACACATTATAATGTTGAGCTTAAGCTATCTGGCTAACTTAGAAATCCTGTTTTCTGGAATACTGAGTCCCCAAAGGCATCCGGGAAGGAGGAGTTACAGATACGACTCGGGTGTGTCTGGCAGGACAAAGAATGACATGTGTGGCAAGCAGAACAGCAGAGACACAGGACTGCACACAAGTCAAAAACACACCATGAACATAAGCTACAGATAGAAGGAGAGGATCTGGACTACAGTGTTGGATCTTGCTAAGACAGTGATAATGTTACTGATACATTTATTATGTGTTTATATATTTTTATCTTGTCTTCCTTCAGCCTGAGAATATTATGCTGTCAGATAAGCAAGCGTCCAATCCAGACATCAAGGTCATTGATTTTGGCATGGCTCATTGCTTCATACAAGGAGAGGAGTACAAAAGCATGGGTGGCACACCTCAGTACATTGGTAAGTTCCAGCTGTTATTTAGTACTTAAGAGAGCAAAAATCTACAGAATCATGTCTACAGCATAATCATGTGTGTTTACTTGTATGTATGCAGTGTTGCCAGTACTTTGAGCTCAGATTTCACTCTTTTATGCCATACATGCCTTTGTCGCACTAAATATTCAGGCATATATTCAAGTATATTAAGAGGCAAATCCCTCAACCCCCCGGACCCCCAACATTGAAATACTGTATCTACAAATCTCACTCCAAGAATTAAGATTCATCTTTTTGTCAATGTGAATTGCACACAACAAAATCTTTGACCTTCGCATTTAACCCATTCGTACAGTGAAACACACACACACACACACACTAGTGAACACACTAGTCTGAGAATTTGTGACCGAAGCGGTGGGCAGCCCTTATCCACCAGTGCCCGGGGAGCAGTTAGGGGGTTAGGTGCCTTGGTCAAGGGCACTTCACTCATGTCCTGTCAGGGGATCAAACTGGCAACCTTCCGGTCACAAGACCAGATCCTTACCACTAGGCCGTGGCCAATGTGTGTGCGTGCGTGCGTGTGTGTGTTCAGTATGTGGCTGTGTATGTGTGTGCGTGTGCATGCGTGCATGTGTGTGTGTGTGTGTACAGTATGTGGCTGTGCATGTGTGTGTGTGTGTACAGTATGTGGCTGTGTGTGTGTGTGTGTGTGTATGATTTTGTCTGTCTTCAGTGCTGAACAGGATTTCCAGGTTTTGTCGTCTCCATGGAGACCAGTGAAAGTTCAGGAAGTGACACGACACTTTTGGTCAGCTTGAGAGATGAGTGGACAGAAGCAGGAACTGAAAATGCTGTTGTTTGATCATTGTTGGTGATGTAAAAATGTGGCATCTAATTTCTCTGCTCACGCTGTTTGCTGTACACTATATACAAGGATGCACATACATGTCCTTTGGCTCACCCAGCAACGATCAGCGCTCACTGAAGAATATCAGCAATGACAGCGAGCTTACTCACACACACACATGCATGCACACACACACACACACACATGCATGCACACACACGCGCGCGCGCACACACATGCGCGCACACACACACACACACATGCATGCACACACGCGCGCGAACACACACACACACACACACACACACACACAGAGGCTTGTTCATGCCCACAGCTTCAAAAAAAGCCATTTACTGAGTGAGAGGTTAGCTTACCCCAGACTTAGAGGAGTTTATATTCAGTATCCAGCCTGGAAGTGAACTGAAGGTTGAAGTGTTGAACTCTGTTATCTGGAATATTAATTAGAATGATAAGGTTTCCATGGTAGCTGAGTTTGGACATGTTGGACTGAGGGAGCTGCTTTGTACATGAACAGTGCATAAATGAACGAGCAGTCTCTGTTGTAGAACACTGAGTTTACCTTTGGTTAGCAGACTTGTGCACAATGTAAACGTGAACCGTCAGGTCATTTGGTCAGCCGCTCGGCTGATTCACCACATGACGCTGATATGTGTCAGAAGTTATTACTGTTATAAGTAGAGATGCACCAGAACATTAGCCTCTGACATTTTTCAGCCAAAAATAGACAAAATTACGCTTTTCAAAAATAAGAGAAAATAAGTGATGAAGAAAAAAGGAAATAAAGAATATTTAAATATGCCTGCAGTCATAAATGTCAGTGTCACAATCTAATACTTTACAAATGATTTTAATGGGAATTAACCTTAAATGTCATCCACCTCATGGTGACTTATGGATACTGTTTCTCCAGAACGTCCTGTCTTGTGTTTGGGGCTTCAGGCTTCTTAAAGGCTTGTTCATCGTTTCTCTGATTGTATTCATCCATCTTGTGGCTGTCCGCTCTTTTCCTCTTTTATCTTCAGCTGTATTCACTCAGAACTAGTTCTTTACATGATGTGTCCAAAATAAGAGCTTCAGTTAGGTTTGCTGGGCTCCTGTAGAATGGTGAGGTTTGATTTGGTTGAGGATCCATTTGTTTTCATTGCTGTACAAGGTTCTCTCTGAAGTGTTCTCAACACCAAAGTTCAAAGGCATCAGTATTCTCCCTGTCTTGGTTTTTATTGTCTGGCTTTCCTGTCCATTTAGAACCAAAGACAAGATCATCCTGTTTATTATTCTTATGGAAATGATGTATATTTGAGAGCTCAGTACATCAGTACTTTGAGTGTCAGACTGAATTGTGTTGTCTTTGTTTTCTGTCTTTCTTACCATGTTTATACTTTGTTTCTCTGTTTCTCTCTCTCTTTAGCACCAGAGATTATCAATTTCGAGCCCCTAAGCACAGCTGCAGATATGTGGTGAGTGTAACATAGTTTGCATCACACACACATACATTATGCATGCAGTGAGTGTGAACCCTCCGCTGCAGGCCTTCAGAAACACTACTGTGTTAGAGTACCTCAGGGTACGTCTCTGACGAGCTCAGGCCTGACCACACCTGCCCAGAAATACCTCAAACTGCTGAAAATAACACAACACATTCTTCATGAGCAGAGTGCATATACCGCCATGTTGTCTCTGTAACTTTTGATCACAAACAGTCATTTAGTCTTTTAATGCTTTCAGATACTGTTATTAATCCTGCATATTGTCACTGTTACAATACATCTCCATAAAACTTTTCATTTGAAATGTTCTTCTAATCTGTGTTAATGTAATCAGATCTTATTCTACATAATCTTTTGGACCACAGTGACCACAGTGGATGGATGGATGTTTTTTTTTTATAGCAGAAGAATTATAAATATATTACCATAGTGTTATTAAATATAATGATCATTAAAATCAAAATGTGTGTGTGTGTGTGTGTGTGTGTGTGTGTGTGTATATATATGTATATACAGTGGTAACCCTACTTACGAGTTTAATCCGTGCAGAAGCCGAGCTCGTTAGCTGGTTTGCTCGTTAGCTGGATGCATTTTCCCCATAATTCATCCCAATGGTGACATATATGTATATATATGTGTGTGTGTG
>BRDA01069320.1:23434-41128 GCA_036984385.1 Crenuchus spilurus
TTCCATCACTTGTTCTTTCAATCTATGTAAAATGAAAATGAAAAGTATACTATTCACATTGGTACGGTATGTGCATGCGGGCAGGCTAAATAATGTGTTTATATGGGTTTTTAAAACATAAACGAGACGACGGTGCTCGTGTAGGCTGGCGGCTAAGGAGGACAGGAGGACGGGCGTACGTGTATGGCATGGTTACACTTATCATATGAAAAGTAAAAGTAAAATGTATCTAACTTTCTTGTTCACTACCTTTTGCTTTCTTTGCGTCACTTTCACTAGCACTTTCACTTTCACTGGACAGCGGTCAAAGGTAATGACTGACCTCTTCTTCTACACTAGCATCTAAGGGATGCTACGACCGCCGCGCCCCTAGCGGTTGGCATACTTGAACTAATTTACGCTACTCATTACTTGGAATTTTATTCGTTACCTGGAACAAAAATATTCAGAGATCTCAACTTGTTATCCGGAATACTCATTAGTGGGGATGCTTGTAAGTAGGGGTACCACTGTATATCAGTAAGGGAGGAGTCATCAGATGCAGAGTGTGACAAAAGGTTTATTAACAAATAAAGACTCTTAGCTCTGAACTGTAACTTGGCTGTGATAAAGATGTGAGACATGGTGACATTGCATGGCGACAATATAGGAAGACAATACAATGACCGACGAGGAATGTGACACGAGAGAACATTTAAACCAAACATAATTAGATCTCTCCAAAAATCTAACTATGCACTGCGTCAATGCAGACTGTAGCAGCTGTGATTGCTCTGCCTCATTGTATCCCTGACTCTGCATTTTCACCTTCACAGCCAGTTTTAAAATTGTCATTACAAGCTGAGAAATGCTAGAGAGACACTAGTCACGTTTCCATTGCAGTTTTGCGCAAAACTTGATCGATATTCTGTTTTGCTGAAAAAACAATTTGACAAAAGAAGTTTCACAATTGTGGTGTTTCCATTAAATGTGAAATACTTTTATAAAATCACATGTGAATATGTTTGTTCTCGCGATAAGTCATTACAAACATGGCGGCAGTGGATGTAAACACATACTTCAGCTTTATACATACTAGTCGATGGTTTTACAGAAGAGCTGTGGATTCAACATTTTAGAATGACACACTCAACTTTTAATGAACTTTGTGATGCTGTGAGATTTCTAGTGGAGCAGCTGCACATTGTCCAAGGATTCTCCTCGTTATTCCAAATATGCCGCGTCATCTTCATCCTCGCACTTTCTATTGTTTTCTTCTTCGTCATCTTTTCGCCAATAGAAACGTCCAGTTGTTGATCACGTGACTCCCTTAATGCGAAAAAAGTCCATTCGAGTGTTTCCATTACACTTTTGTTATATAAACCAATTTCGATACGACTGAAAAACCACCTCATCTTAGCGCAAAAGACTTTTATCAAAAAAACGTGAGTTTTTTCTAAATTGTCGTGTTTCCATTAAGCACATTTTTATTCACAATTCTAATTTGTGATATTTCATGGTCAATGGAAACGCAACTACTGGCTCTTATACAACAAAGGATCAAGTTGAGGAGAGACTCACCAAGGAAGCTTAAAAATTTGAACATCTCTGTGATTCACAACACAGCAAGTAACTCAACCATCCATCCATTATGTCCATCCAAATGTCACTTTATCTGTAATAATTATAAAATATATGACAGTTTATTTAACTTTTAATTAAGTTCCATTCATCCATTATCACACCCGCTTAATCTTTATCAGGGCGCAGGGCAGGGCATTAAACTATTCAACTAATCCATCGCTGGGTGCACACACACATACATACATACATACAGACAATTTAGAGTAACCAATTCACCTGATCTCCATGTTTTTGGACTGTGGGGGGAAACTGGAGACCCGGAGGAAACCCACGCAGACACAGGGAGAACATGGAAACTCCGCTCAGATGGGGACTCGAACCCAAGACCTCAGCGCTGAGAGGCGAACGTGCTAACTACCAAGCCACCGTGCCGCCCAGTAACTCAACCAGTGGCATAGAAACCCTATTGCCACCTAGTGTTTTTTCTGTGTAATGCAGCACCTTGCAGACAGACCAGTGCAGAAGTATAAATGCATGCTACAGCATTAACCACACGTGCAGACTATGCTGTAGGCAACATATTGACATGACGCAGTATAAATTGTATACTTAATATAAATAGTATAATTGGCCTTAATCCGGAGACATTATAAAGCATGTAGACGACGTAAACAAAGGTTTCACAATCTATGCTGTATATCAGGAAACACTGCTTATAGGCTACACAAATATAACATTTCAGTAAAAACGATACAACACCACTTTTCAGCCTGCCAAAGGATGCTGGGATACATGCAAAGGAAACATGCAGGTACATGAACTCTCTTCTGAAGAATGGTGTCTGTGCTCTAGCTTTGGTTTTTCCCCATTTAGGCTATAACTCTCCTCTTCCTCTAATATGCAGATCACTTATATTGTGGCGGCAATAAAATGGGCACATGACTCAAGTTGAAAAGCCCTGTAAAGCTCATGTGATGTACTCTGTAAATGAATTTGCAACCCTGTAATACTGAATATTGCAATAATTCAGACGAAAATCATTTGTCTAAATTTACATTATCACCCAAGTCTAATACAGGAATATTAATGCAATGAGATGTTGTTCCCAGTCATTTTGTACAGTTTCAATTTATCATGAAATGTTCCCACAATTAAAGGTCAGCTGGCATTTTCAAACATCATGAAGGAATAGAACCGAAATGGAGCTAAAAGTTTTCATTTGACATTAACAATATGTTTATGTATCAAATATTAGCGAATCTGAAGTCAAAACCACAAGAGGTCTGTTACTGTATGACTGTACTTGGCTCACTTCATTTTTTGTGTGCTGAAAGAAGGTTCTCTCATGGGCTTTATGACTGCTGTACCTGTTCCCCAGTTAGGATGTGAGAAGTGAAAGAATGTTCTATCTTGTGTTTCTTTTCTCAGGAGTATTGGCGTCATCACCTACATACTGTAAGTGTTTATTCCTCCTCATGTAATTCAATGCCAGTGAAAGTTCTTACAAGCAAACTCCTGCAGTCTTATCCTTAATCCACATCAAATGCCCTAAATAGTGAATTGTGAATAGTTGATTTGGAGAGTCGAGAATCTGTTCTAGTACAAGAATGTAAAGTTTTCCTCTGAGCAGATGTTTCAGCTCAGGTTTGTAGGGCAGCTCCCATGAGGTGAATTTATGCACATCAGACAAAACCGTGAGATTCAGAGATTTGTCCAGAACTTCCCACTGCTTCTATCTGCATGTGCACACTTACTCAGAGATCTCCGATTAAAGAAACCCTATGGTTCAGTTTAAGAAATGGTTCAGCAAACAAATGCACAGTTTTCTCTTCACCACACATTGAGTTGATTAGTTGAGCCTGCAGAGTTCTTTAATAACAGAACTAGTATGAGTAAAAGAGGTCTGTCAGTCAAAAAGATTTTGGTGATATACGCTACCAGTCAAAAGTTTGCAATCCATGAAATGTAACCGTTTCCATGACCACACATCCTTTTTCCTAGCTGTACTGTGATACGATGCTGCTGATACTCTACCATACAATCTTGTGGTAGAAGGATGAGCTAGGGCAGTGTTTTAGAATTTAGTACAGCTGTTTACTCTGTTGAACCGGCAACCTACTGGTCTCAAGACTGAATCCCTAACCAACAGTCCACGTTTAAGAACTGAATGTTCACTTGCTGCCTAATATGTCCCACCCCTTGACAAGTGTCACTGTAACAACATAATCAGTGTTATTTTCCTCACCTCTCACTGATTTTAATGTATGAAATGATTTTATGTATTTTAATGTAATGAAAATGTATTAAATCTAGTGGAGGCCAGATATCATAATACAAAGTTCATTGGCATTGATGTACACGTCATTGATGTGTAGGTAGTTATTCAGATGTTCATCCTACAGTAAGATAAAGACCCAAAACATCAGTCCAAGCTCTGCCAGAACTACCTCAGGAAAAAAACAACAAGATGGTCAGCTTGAAAACATGGAGTGGAGCACAGTCTCCAGACTTAAACCCCATCCAGCTGATTTGGAATGAAGTGAATAGCAAAGCAAACCTACAAGTTCCAACATTTATGTGATGTTCTGCAGCAGATTAGTGAAGAACTGTCTGAAGAATGTTTGATGTCTATTGTAGAAAGAATGTCACGAGTATGTTCAGCTGTTATATCTGACAAAGGTGCTACTTTGTGACTAATGTTTAGATACATTTTGGTCTATAGACTGATTCACTGAGTTCTTATTTAACTCATATACTTTCATTTCAGAGTCAATGAGACATTAAACTCAATCATTTACAATAAAATAACTGGAAAAAATTGGGGTGTTCTAAAACTTTTGACTGGTAGATTTTATTCTTTTCAGAATGTGTAAGAAGACCTTTGAAATAGTTTTATTTAATAACACTAATATTAAAGGAAGTGGCTACTAATAAAGTAATGATTTAACTAAGTCCTCATTTTTGATTCTAATAACTTCCATTACTTAGATTTAAATTCGGCTTTATTGGCTTTTTAAAGAAATAATTTAAAAAATCCAAAGTTGCCTCTGATGACAGTCTGAAATAGAATACTTTTTATTTGTAGCACTCAGATAATGTTTGTGCTTAGAGACATTAGATGTATTACTTTAACCTTTCAGGCTGAGTGGGCTGTCCCCATTCCAAGGAGAGACAGATGAGGAGACACTGAAGAACATTGTGGCGATGAACTACGAGTTTGAACCTCACTACTTCAGCCGTACCAGCTCTATGGCCAAAGATTTTATCCAGAAATTACTGGTTAAAGTTCAGAGGTAATGAATATATTTATATATCATATACTTGGGTCAGATTCACAGATTTCACCAAACAATGTAACATCTCAGCTGATCTCACTACATCACTAATATTTGCATGGCTGACCGTTGCCATGTAGCAAATAACTTGCATTAATAACCTGCAGACGGCTCTAAACTTGAGTTGACTTTTGATTTTCATGGTTTCACTGACAGCAGGTGCCATGGTTGCATACTAGTAATACACAATTAATTTTAGTACAAATCAAAAACCTTTTTGCACAGATCTTACTACAAATTAGTACAAGTGTAGTTAGCAGTTTATTTTGCATTCCCTGCACTGAAGGCAGCAATGCAAGTTGTACCAGCCATATTGTGATTTATTAACCGATTTTGGGCTAATATTGCACCCTAATTACACCACAAATTTCTGAATTACTTCCCCAAGCATCGTTTGAATTTCCCCACTGTGGATATAATAAAGGATTATCTTATGTCCATGTGTATTTGGAAAGCTAAATTGTAAAGAACATGGAAGTTTGAAACAGTTCCTTCTCCACTGCTATAGTAGGAACAAAAATCTATTCAGGAACCAAAAGGGACTTAACTGTTTTGAGCTAGCAGAGATCAAACATAAAGATAAACTTTGTTATGTTGTTACATTTGTTAATTGCATAGTGACTTTGTGTCACTAACATTCATGTTGCCTGCTCTTGCGATTTTGTTTTTAGAAAATGAATGTCTGGCTGCTTTGCTGCTGCCAGTATGAGCTCAGGGTTAGACATTGTCAAGTCAAATTTATTTATATAGCACATTTTGCATTTTGATTGAAAGTTATTGTTCTAATTTTATTACAAATAATTATAATCATGTATGTAATTAATTCTGTAAATAACAAGTTAAATAATTGAAAGACATTTGATTTACATCCTTTATTGGTGCATTCAAGTCTGCACACAAACACAAAACTTTAAAAACATCTATAACTTTGTACCAGACTCACAACCATGCTATAGGATATCTAGTAGTTAAAACGTGATACGTTTTGGGTTTTCAGTTAAATGGAGATTTGTTTATCAGTGGCATCTCTAGAATAGAAAGCCAGGTGGTGCACAATAAATTCTGTATGGGCAGCATCCCACTCGTCAGTGAAACCACACACAAACTTACTTGCTCAGTGAATTCAACCACAAATGCACCTCATCAATGAAATTCCAAAAAGTATAATCCAGTGTTGTGCCGAATTTGGCACACCCTGTTGCATCCCCTGTTGGAAGACTTACTTTCTGGTGATATTCAGTTACCTTTACTTTGGTTATTGTGACAAAAGAAACTTAAATACAATCCATTCCAGTCATGAATAAAAGAAATAAACCTTTTACTGAGGTAAGATGACTGTCTCTGTGTATCTAACTGTTAACTTTGATTAAATTATTCATGTGATTCATTATATTACCTCTCTGGCAGCAGCTAACAGATTACACAGATGTTTCAGTGAAAATCTGTATAGCAACGCTGATACTGTAAACGATATTCACATAAGCTAGTGTATGCAAATCTTTCACTTTTTATTGGCTGCTCCCAGCATGGGGCCAGTATAAGCGTGCCCCACAGCTCCTTACTGAAAGCATGTTATACATGCGCACCGTGTTTTCTACTGCTCACTTGCTTAAATGGATGCTGACTGTCTGGCCCCGTACTCACTAACTAAATGAAGACTATTGACAGTACTGACCTTACGCAACACATACAAGAATATTTTAAATGTATTTGGAACTACTGACATTTTCAAATATGATATTAAGTCAAATACACAACATGGTTAGATGTTAAATAAAATTTATTTAAACAAAATTATTAATTATTATTAACTTTACATTTATATAGCACCTTTTTTGATAGCCAAGGATGCTGTACAATCGACACTCCATTTACACACACTCAACCACACACACACACCGGCGAGAAGCGGCAGCCAGTTGCGCACAGCGTACTATCAACCGGAAGCGACCGTCCACTTCGAGGACTGCATCGAGCACTAGGGGGTTCACCCAGGACAGAGTGCAATACACAGACATACACATTCCAGGGTAATTTTAGAGTAGCCAATCCACCGGATCTCCATGTTTTTGGACTATGGGAGGCAACCGGAGTCCCCGGAGGAAACCCACGCAGACACGGGGAGAACATGGAAACTCCACTCAGATGGGGACTCGAACCCAAGACCTCAGCGCTGAGAGGTGAACGTGCTAACCACTAAGCCACCATGCCAGCCAAATTATGTCACATTCTGCTCCACAGTGACATCTGGTGGGACTGGGCCCCACTTGCCCCTAATGTAGAGACGTCTCTGCTGTTTATTATATTTGATGCTATTGTGCTGTTATTACTAGTAATGGTGCATGTGGTCCATCTTAAGCACAATAAACATGTCTCATCATCTACATTGCAAAATCTTAGGCCCACTGGATGTTCCTTTTGATCTCCCTCTGAAATGGTTCATACATATTTAGTGTCTATTTGTAATGTTCTACGTTGCTCTCCTAATTCTTCAGTAATTCTTCACATTGTTGTTTGCTTTGATGTTAACCAAAAAACAAAAATATGGTAAAAATATACAGGATGTTTTGTCTTTATGCTAAACAGACTTCCATCAACAAGAATAATGTTCCATCAGGTTCTCTCCATGCTTTTGTTATTACCATTGACAGCAGCCACTTAGAAGACTTTAATTGCATATTCATATTATACTACCTCATGAGCCTCATATCTACTTTAAATATGCCTGCTGTTGCACATATGGATTGAGAGAGGTACTGTTGTTTTGGGAATTTTGGAAAATGTGGTACCATATGTGTTATACACAACAGCTGTGCTTGTCCGCACGAGTGAATGCCTTGGTTTGCTAGTTAATAATATTCTATTCTCTCTCTCTCTCTGTTTGTGTGTGTGTGTGTGTGTGTGTGTGTGTACGTGTGTGTGTGTATGTGTGTGTCTTAACACATACAGCGAGAGGATGACTGCGGAGGAGTGTCTGATTCACCCTTGGATCAAGGTGAGAAAATCCACTGAACTCCCTTCACTCTCATAAACATGACTTATGCAAATTTACAGAGTCAGAAATTAAACACTATCATTTAATCAGTGCTTTATTCACTGATATGTCAGTTGTCAAGTTTGAACTGTCAGTTTACAGCCAGATTTCTTAAACTTCAAAAGCAGAAACTATATATTATAAAAATGATCATATTGGGGGTGGAGCTTTGTAGCATTTTAATTATTTAATTTAAATATTATTTAAGTTTTTTTCACTTACTAAACACAGCTAACAGCGGCAGTACAGTCATGCATATTACAGTGTCGGTTTTGGCAGTTTGGTCGAGATGCCTCCCCTGTTAAGGGAAACCGAGCATCACATGCAGAATCCGAGCATACAGGACAAACAAAACATCTCCTGTAAACACAGATATTTTAATATGCAAATGTGAGTTCCAGTAGACTCCGAATGAAACACAACAAACCAGGACCCAAAGGGACATTGTAAAAGCTTGCTGGCATATACATGCTGATCTTTGTTCCAGTACATAAGGGTGGATTTGAATCTGCCATAGACTTACAGCAAAGCCTGGCTGCAGTGTGTCTGTGCCCCTGACCTTAGTAATCAAATATATGAAACAAAATACTAAATAAACAGAACCAGAGTGCAGTGATATGAAATAAATATTTAAAACAGAATTGCATTATGGGTATCTATTGCACTGCCATGTTATGATGAAACTTTAAACTGTGCTTCAACTTAAAGCAAACTCTGCTGGTTTAAATGGATTTTACATGTTTCTCTCATTTTGGTGTAAAACAATATTAACAAGCAAGCTTTTATAACAGTCAGGTGAAATTTACACTAGTCTAAGCTACAGAAAGAGTTCAGTACAGCTTCTGCACTATTTTCTGGTCAAATTCAGCGTCAAATGTGCTTGTACAGATAAATATGAGCGACTGCAGTAATGAGCCATACTGTAGAAGTGGTTCTCATTTAAATTTAGTTTCTATTTCATTTCTTTTAGCCTCTCACCAGGACACAGATGGCCAAGAGAAATCGCTCCTCCATCAACATGAAGAACTTTAAGAAGTTTAATGCTAAGAGGAAGTGGAAGGTGGGTGCTTGTTTGCTCTTGGCTCTGAGTCACCGTGTGTGTGGTGCCACCGCCGCTTCGTGTGTAAACACCACCTGGGAAAATCTCACCATTTGCTGGAGCGTGCTCACAGCTTTCCACTAATGACTTCTGATAGCTCCTAACACCCTCTGGTGCTGGCTCATTCTCTGTCTAATACAGTACTGCAACATCATCTCACAGGCCTAATACCTGTGCTTCATTCTGTTTCTGTTATATCCTCATCTTTAATCTGTACACTCAACATGCACATTGTCTGCTCAGTGTTTTCAGCCTAAATCTGTCCAGTGAAATCTGTAATTGCCCCGCAGTTCTGCTCAGTCTGCTCCACTGCCTCTCTGCAGAGATGACTCATGCTGTATGACAGTTAGGTTGTGGGCAGTGACACCTGCTGTTCAAATGTGGGGATAGCCTCAGTTCAACTGTACATACATATGATCTCCAAATGAAAGACTCCCTTTAGCTTTTGGTTGTTGTAAAGCTCATGAGAATATGTACACTGTCAGAAAAAGGTGCTGTACACATATGTTTTTGTCCCTCAGTACATAAACAATGTCAGAATACCCCTAAAGCTACATACTCTGTAACAGTGAAGTTTTTAAACAGTAAAATCATCTGGACAGGGTGCGCTGAGTGAAAATAACAATTAATTAATTAATTACAACACCTTCTGCTACAATTATGTTCCCTAACTAACGATCTGAGAGTGGCCTCTCACTTCAGTTCCTAATTTTCACAGTACCGGTATATCTCACTGAACTCTGACTTTATAAACTCACTTTTGTGAGATACTGTATGTTGTGTTCAGAAAACAGTAAATCTGTACTGATATACAAGCTGTACACTGACTGTTCTGAGTTATAGCCAAGTTTCATTTCTATAGTGTTGTCCCATTAATAGATATAGTCAAAAATGTACAGGGTGTCCTCACTTTTGTGAGATACTGTAGTTAATCCACCTTGATTACCAAGTTTTCCAAATTTACCCATCTTCAGTCGAGTTGAGACAATTTGCCCAGGCATTATTTATTCAAAAATAAAACATTCCATGAATACAGAGGAGGCAGGTTCACATATTTTCACATCAGTAAACACAGGGAGGCTCTAAGACTGTAAGGCTATGGTTTCAAGACTGTGATGTCATTTCTGCAGTGATATTAAGTATGTAATGAAGTATCCATTACTACATACAATAGCCTAAATGGCTGATGAACTTGCATAAGGAAAAATGTAAATGCATTTGCTGCACTGTTTCTATAATGAACCACTAATATTTAATATTTAATAATAATGGGTTTGAGTCCCCATCTGAGCGGAGTTTCCATGTTCTCTCCGGGTCTCCGGTTTCCTCCCACAGTCCAAAAACATGGAGATCAGGTGAATTGGTTACTCTAAATTGTCTGTCTGTATGGATGTGTGTGTGCACCCAGCGATGGATTGGCGCCCTGTCCTGGGTTTAGTTGAATAGTTTAATTCCCTGCCTTGCGCCCTGATAAGGATTAAGTGGGTGTGATAATGGATGGATGGTACTTAATTAAAAAGTTAAACTGTCATGTATATGCAGTTACAGGTTTTGTCTGATCCTCTTGTTCTCTTATTGTCTCAGTCTCTTTTCCACTGACAGCCTCTTTGCCAATATGCATTTTGCTAACCCTTTAATAATTGCATCAAAGCAATCAATCAAAACTTTATTTATATAGCACTTTTCATACAAATCAGATTGAAGTTCAAAGTGCTTTAAACGTGATTGACAAGAAAAGATGATAACAACAAATTATACAAATAGGAACTGTAAAATCACAAAAAATGGATTCATACGTTAAATGAAAATATGAAATGTAAGTGTAGAATGTAAGTAAAATTGATCTTTAATGAAATATAAAAGTAAATAAAAAATTAGGAAAATAAAACATAAAATCATAAAAATAAATAAATAAAATAATTGATATAGAAATTGAAATAAAGAGAGGTATTAAAACTAAAACCATGTAATGCTTATAAACACTACATAAAAGCCAGACTAAATCATTAGGTTTTTAATTTGGATTTAAATATATTCATATTTTCAGATGATCTCAGCTCTACAGGGAGGCTGTTCCAGTATTTTGGAGCATAGTGGCTGAAAGCAGCATCACCAAACATTTTTGTCCTGCTTTGAGGAAAAACTAAAAGATATGATAATGATAGCATTCCATAATCCTTTATGAACCAGACAGTAATGATTTTGTTATTTATTCATTGTTGAGTGTAATTTTGTGTGCTGTTTTTCTTATTTTCTTTACAGATGTCCTATAACATGGTGTCAGCATGTAATAGGTTCTGTAAGCTGAAGTTGGTGTGTAAAACGAATGCTTTGGAAAAGCAAGACTTAGTGAGAAAAGCAGCTACTTTTACTTTAAGTTTCACTTTTGCTTTACTTTTATTTTATTGAGATTTTTTTCTAATGGATCATTTTTTGTTCCACTTTTTTATTTCATATAGAGAGAGTGTGAGAGTGACCAGGAGGATACTGAAACCAAAACAGCCTCTCTCCTGCGCCGCAGACTCAGCAGCAGTTCCTAGGGCTGTCCACTGGGGAGAGACACAACACTAAGTTCCTCCTAAAATCCTCCACATGACCTTTAGAGGGAGGAAGAGGGTTGAGTTTTCATGGCCTATAGGTGCAGACAGAGGTCTCCTTACTGCTTTCCAAACCAAAAGGGGTTCCCATCAGTAGACCTTGACCCTCAATGTGTGAGTCATTTCCTGAACACCAGCTGTGTATCCAGTTGGAAGAGGAAACATCACTTCAGAGAAATGAGATGGAGCCATGACATAGTCACGGTATTCTTCAATCTAATATGCAAGTTTATTCACAGACTGCTACCTCTGAGATGCTATGATGATGATACATCAGCTTGAAGTGCCACAGTCTATAAGAATGGAAAGCCTAGAAGGATGTACCTATCTTTTGACCTTATTCTCATGTAACTGCTCCAGAACTTCTCAAACCTCAGATCCTGAAACTCGATGGAATTAAATATGAACAACCAGGAAGAATTTATGCTGTTTCAAACTCCAAGATGAGATTGCTCAAGGAATTTTAGGAATTTTTGAGAGCTCTTGGGGCATAGGGAGGTTCCTAGGCTGCGTGCCTTAACTGACAAAATATAACCACACATTCTTGACCTTTGATCCCTTCACTGATATAACAATACCCAACCCAGGAGTCTGCCTTTAGTAACCCACCTAACGTTACTGACTTGAGTCACGCACACACATCTGGTGGGGTGAGCTTCACCCAAAGACATTTTTTTTGTAGAATTTGCCTCTAAGCTGAGTTGTTGCTGAAAGACAATACTGCTTAGTGTTTCTAGATTCTTGTTTTAGTGTATTTTATGGTGTTCCAGTATGTGGAAAGATTGGGGTAACTGATCAGGTACTCCACTTGTTCTTTCAGGAAGAAGAGAAAAAGGCGTTTTACATTGTAATATTTTATTTCAGTCTAAAGTACACTTCGGACGGGATTAGTTTTACATAAGGAGGTGTGGTGGTGTGATTATTACCAGAATATCTCTGTAACTTTAGTTCAGTGTGAATGCATGATGTCAGAAGATCATTTACAAGGGTGCTTGAAAGTTTCTAAACACTTTAGAATTTTCTGTATTTCTGAACACTTTTCAACTAAACCTTAATCAGATTGTCACACGTGTTCTCAAAGTAGATAAAGAGAACCAAATCAAACAAATCAGGCAAAAAAAAAAATTAGACTTGGTCATTTATTTATTGAAGAAAATCATTAAATGTTGCATGTCTGTAAGAGGCAAAAGGTGTGAAGTATCTGGTGTGACCCCCTTGTGCAAATTCAATAACTACACATTTCCAGTAATTGTTGGTCAGTCCTGCACATTGGCTTGGGGGAATGCATGAACTGCTTGCTTCAGGTCCTTCCACCACACTTGTATTTGACTAAGGTCAGGACTTTGGTGCATGACCCACATTCTCATGAGATTCAGTTCACAGACTGACATTTTCCTTCAGAATTTGCTGAGCTAATTCAGAATTCATTGTTCCATCAATGATAACAAGCCATCCTGGCCCAGATGCAGCAAAACAGGCCCAAACCAGATACTACCACCACCTTGTTTAACAGATGGGATGAAGTTTTTATGCTGGAATGCATTGTTTTCTTTTTCCAAACATAATGCTTCTCATTTAAATCAAAGTGATCAATTTTGGTCTCATTTGTCCATAAAACATCGCTCTAATAGTCTTCTGGCTTGTCCACGTGATCTTCAACAAACTGCAGACAGGCAGTAATGTTCTTTTTGGAGAGCAGCAGCTTTCTACTTTCAACCCTGCTATTCACACCATTATTGTTCAGTGTTTTCCTGATGGGGTCTCATAAAGTTACTTTGAGTTCCTTTGTGACCTCGCTGACTATTACACGCCTTGCTCTTGGAGTGATCTTTGTTGGTCGACACTCCTGAGGAGGTAACAGTGGTCTTGAATTTCCTCCATTTGTACACAATCTGTCTGACTGTGGATTGGTGGAGTCCAAACTCTTTAGAGATGGTTTTGTAACCTTTTCCAGTCTGATGAGCATCAACAACTCTTTTTCTGCCATGATACACTTCCACAAACATGTGTTGGGACAATCAGACTTTGCTAGATCCCTGTTCTTTAAATAAAACAGATAACCCACTCACATCTGATTGTCATCACATTGATTGATAACATCTGTCTCAAATTTCACCTTCAAATGAACAGCTAATCCTAAAGTTGCACATACTTTTGCCTCTCACAGTCATGTAATATTATCATTTCATCAAAAAATTACCAAATATAATATTTTTTGTCTTGTTTTTAACTGGGTTCTCTTTATCTACTTTTAGGACTTGTGTGAAAATCTGATGTTTTAGGTCATATTTATGCAGAAATATAAACAATTCTAAAGGGTTCATAAACTTCAAGCACCAATATTGATTGTGGATTCTTAGATCTGTAAAGATTAAAGATTGTGGTGGCATTTATGCAATTTAACAGCAGGAAAAAACAGTTAAAATTATTCCTGGTTATATGAATTTATCAACAATGACATATTAGTTAGTACGGGGTGTAAGAGTATAGTCTGCACATGATTCAACTCAATTCTCAATTTCACAACTCAATTTATTCCCAAAACATTTTGAACAAAATGTTATGTAATCAATGCAAAATAATGTCCTTTTCATTATAAAATTACAGTATAAAATATGAAATTGTAAACAAAAAGAATCCACTTTCATTGCCAAATTAAACAAGCTGTGTTAGCTATGAATGCTAAAGAGCGCGACATGTGGGAGTGTGACTTATGTTGTTCTGATATGGGTTAAATTTGTTCCAGCCTTTAGTATTCTGTTTATACAGTTAGATAGCATAATGAACAGAATGTGGTGTCCATCTCTACAGTTTAAATCTTCACATTTTTACATTGTGATCTTGTGTCACACTGTATTATTACATCCCTATTAGTTAGTTGTTTCACTGTATCCTGTGGGAATCAAGTAATGGAAGCATTCCCTTGTATTCTGTGCACCTCACACCAAGCCAGTAAGTACTGGCCTACATCAAGTAAAATGTATAAAATGACAGAAAAATCTAAAAATGTTTGGATAGCTAATGTTGATGCCAGTGACACATTCCATTGAGGATTAAATTAAATGTTGCATGCTTTTAATTGTGGGCAGTCCTAACATATTATGCATGGAACATTTTGGTGTGGCATTGAATGTGCAAATAAAGTAGACATTCCTAAGGCAGATTTATTCAAATATCTATGCTCATCACATGTGAGTTTCGTCATAAACATTACAGGCATCCTGTGGTAACATAATTTCATGTCCATATGTCTGTAGAACTGACCCTGTCCGAATAGTACTTATCTGAAGCTAGCTTTTCAGCATTCACAGAGCAGTACCAGCAAACATAAGCAGAGTGCCAATGTGAGATGCATGTTAGTTCTCGTATGTGATTAAGAGCACGCAGGGAAATGTGGGGTAGTGACCTTTTCTGATGAAAAATCAATGTTTACAGTCAGTTACATTTGCTTTAGCATTGCCTATATTGCAGCTCTATAACTATAATATCCTAGCTTTGTAACTGAAAGTTCACCTGAATTGTTGTGGAAGGCACTAGAGAACAAAATATTATTTTGGACAGTGTTGTACACAGTTGATAACACTGAACTTAAAGACCTTATATATTTACTGTTTGAGGGATTGTGTATGTCACTGCATCTCTTTTTAAGGAGTTGTAGTTTCTTTTCTGGAACTTGATCTCTATTTACTAGGAAAAGTCTTCCACACTGAAAATCATCCGTCATATTCAGCACCATCCCTGTTGGACAATATGATGTTATTTTTGTACAGCTATTTAGCATTTTATTTTCATATGATATATTTTGCTATATAACCTGCTATATAAAATGCTGTATAACATTTGATAATGTTCTGTCTTTTAATTTAGTTATGACAGAGTAGCTTTAAGTCAAAACAGTGCTTTACCATTAATATATATCGCAGCTTAGAATCACCAGAACTTATAGTCAGCATTTCCATTTATTAAGTTTTTTAACGGTGCATATCTCATACTGACTGACTTGAACTGTAATTTGAAGCAATTCTAACTCAATAGAGAGTTTATCTGCATATTTTCTTTAGCAGTATTTAGCTAAGTTGAGTGTTGCATGATTTGTTGTTGTTTTTTTTTGTTTTATATAAATATTTTACTCTTTCATATCCTTTTTAGGATTCAGTTAAATGCATGTGCGTTTTCTGCTGTGAAATGTTAGGCTTAAATGATGAGAATGATGTTTGGTATGTATTGTTTGACACTGTGTGATATGAATAAAATTGAAATTAATTTGTCTTATAATCAGATGCACTTAATTTGAAATACATTAATAACATGCATTCATTTGAATTTGAATTACTGATTATT
The DNA here is from genome assembly GCA_036984385.1 of Crenuchus spilurus. NCBI lineage: Eukaryota > Metazoa > Chordata > Actinopteri > Characiformes > Crenuchidae > Crenuchus > Crenuchus spilurus. The sequence goes on from BRDA01069320.1 coordinate 39,404, forward strand.
AAATAATCCATCCATCCATTACCTTAATGTACAGTAGTTCTGGGTCTCAGTCAGACCTCCTATCCCTCCACAAGGCACTGGGCAGGGCATTCCACTATTTTAGATATGGCTAGGACAAGGCACTAATCTGTCACTGGCCATACATACACACACCAGGGCAATTTAGAGTAACCAATTTACCTGACCTCCATATTTTTGGACTGTGGGAGAAAACCAGAGACCCATGCAGACACAAGGAGAAAACGGAAACTCCACCCAGATGGGGTCTTGACTTAAACCTAAGATTCCAGTCCTTACAGGCAAATGTGCTAACCACTGAGCCACCCTGTTTCAAAGTTGTGCAACTCTATTGTTTTCTGATTTACAGTGGGGGAAAAAAGTATTTTGTCAGTCATTGATTGTGCAAGTTCTTCTACTTAGAAAGATGAGAGAGGTCTGTAATTTTCATCATAGGTACACTTCAACTATGAGAGACAAATGAGAAAAAAAAATCCAGGAAATCACATTGTAGGATTTGTAAAGAATTTTTTGTAAATTATGGTGGAAAATAAGTATTTGATCAATAACAAAAGTTCAACTCAGTACTTTGTAACATGGCAATGACAGAGCTTAAACACTTCCTGTAAGTCTTCAGCAGGTTTGTACACACTGTAGCTGGTATTTTGGCTCATTCCTCCATGCAAATCTCCTCTACAGTACTGATGTTTTGGGGCTGTTGCTGGGCAACACGAACTTTCAACTCCCTCCATAAATTGTCAAGGCCACTCCAGGAGTTTTTACGGAGCCACTCCTTCACTGCCTGAGCCATGTATTTGGGATAATTTTCATGCTGGAAGGCCCAGCCATGTTTCATGTTCAGTGCTCTTACAGATGGATGGAGGTTTTGACTATTACAATCTCACGATACATGGCCCCGTTCATTCTTCCCTTAACACAGATCAGTTGTGCTGTCCTCTGCAGAAAAACAGCCCCAAAGCATGATGTTTCCACCCCCATGCTTAACAGTAGGTATGGTGTTCTTGGTATGCAACTCAGCATTCTTTTTCCTCTAAACATGGCGAGTGGACTTGAGTACCAAAAAGCTCTATTTTGGTCTCATCTGACCACATGACCTTCTCCCATGCCTCCTCTGGTCATTGGCGAACTTGAAATGGGCCTGGACATGTGCTGGGATGAGCAGGGGGACCTTGAATGCCCTGCATGACTTTGAACCATGATGGCATAGTGTGTTACTAATGGTTCTCTTTGATACTGTTGTCCCAGCTCTCTTCAGGTCATTGATCAAGTCCTCCTGTATAGTTTGTGGCTGACTCATGACCTTTCTCAGAATCATCCTTACCCCATGAAGTGAGATCTTGCATGGAGCCCCACACAGTCATCTTGAGTTTCTTCCAGTTTCTAATAATTGTGCCAACAGTTGTTGCCTTCTCACCAAGCTGCTTGCCTTTTGTCCTGTAGCCCATCCCAGCCTTGTGCAGGCAAGAAGAAATTCTTCGGGAGGATAAGACGTGATTAATGAACATAATTAACGTGAACAAACTTGAACAATACAGATATTTTCCGTTGACAGGTGTGAGAGTTAGTTAGTGTGAGAATCTCGAAAGATTCCTGTTGTCCCTTTTGTAAAATCTGGACGTGTTCCGACCCTACCCGATGTCCTGTTTTCCGTTCGTCGAACCACTCTTCCGTTGTTGACAACCGTGTTAATAATCTTTGACCTTCTTT
>BRDA01069323.1:0-15309 GCA_036984385.1 Crenuchus spilurus
TTTGCTCACTTTTCAATCGTATTCGTAAGTAAGAAAACGTAACCATAATAGTTTAAGTCGTATGCATACGTGTACGGTTTTGTTCGTGGGTGTGTAAATTTTTGACAGTGATCTTACTCCATAAAAATGTATAAAGGATGATGGTAAGAGTTCTAAATGTTCTAAATATGTTCATTACATGAATACAATTTCATTTTCTCTGAAGCACTTCGTGGATTTCATAAGCAACACACTATAGATGTAATACAAAGTGTAAAGGTAAAACTATATATATATAATTATCTTCATTTTAGATGTCAAAAAGCATTTGCGGCTCCCAGTGTTTTCTGTGGAAATCGGTCCAAATGGCTCTTTCAGTGTTAAAGGTTGCTGACCCCTGGACTACAGTGTGTAACTGTAGAACTATAAAGTGGTCAGTGTAGTGAAGATACAAGGTATTTGTACCTAATGAAGTGGCAAATGAGCAGGTAATCTGCATAGAAAAGTACTGACTAATAGAAAGAAATGTCCTGGAGCAGCCACACATGAACTTATGCTCACCATGTCCAGTGCTAAGCATTAGCTAGAGGGGCTATAAACCCCAGCATTGGTGCTGCATTCTCTTGGATGATGGAGCTCCATTCAGTTATGTCAGGATGATCTGGGGTGGAGATTCTGATTCAGAACTAATCAACCATCATCCGTACCTGAGCTCAGGCCTAATGCTGTCATGGTTGAATACAATAAAATCCTCACAGCAATGAGAAGTCTCCTCAGATGCGTAGAGGCTGCTACTGCACCAAACAGGGACAAACTCATTTTTAATAACATTTTGGACAGATCATGTACCTGAAAGAACTTCTCACTCCACAAGTCTCATCATGATCTCTCCGCTGTGGGAACTCAAATCTGCTCCTCCTTCACAGAACCAAGCTTAGCACCACGAGTGATCAGGCTTTTTGGAATTCCCTCCCTGACCATTTGAGGGCACCACAGACAATTGAGAGTTTTTAAAAAGGACTGAAAACATTTCTTTTTAGCAGAACTTATGATTTTGGATTAATTTGTTGGTTTTTTGCTGTTTTATTTTGGTGATTTTTACTTTGTGGCACTTTGAGATTTGTTCCAAATGTAAAGCGTTATAAATAAAATCTATTATTATTATTACTAATATTATTATTACTATTATTATTATTATTACTATTATTATTATTATTATTACTATTATTATTATTACTATTATTATTATTATTACTATTATTATTATTATTATTATTATTATTATTATTATTATTATATTGTGCTTTATCTGGACTCAGTAGTGTATATCTGTGTCTCTCTGAGGCTGTGAGGTTGTGTGGGATTAGCATGCAGAATCTCAGAGGGACGTGTGCTATCCAGCCTTCATGATATGACAGTACATTACATGTATATAAACAAATGGACAGAATTACAGAAAAGATGCCAGGCTAAAGCAAGCGGCCAGCTGGTGCCTGATAGCGTGTGCCAGTGTCTTTCTCTTCTCTCCCTTTGGTTGCGCTCCCTCCATCACTTTCTCACTATTTTTTTCCTTCTCTCTCTTTCTCTCTCTCTCTCTCTCTCTCTCTCGTCCATTTCTATCATTTTGATCTCTCTCTTTTCATCTTCTTCTGCTTACTCTCTCTCTCTCTATCTCTCTCTCGACTTGTCATCCCATTTCTTTCTCACACCATTTCTCTCACTTCTCTCTCCCTCTCTCTCTCTAACACACACACACACACACACACACACACACACACACACACACACACAAACAACCCTGTCATGTAACAGACCATCAGTGCCATATCCCCCCTTCTCCTGGGCACAGTTCCAAACAGAAATCACTCAAACAAACACACATGCACACACATACACACACACACACACACACACACACTCTCTCTCTCTCTCTCTCTGCTTTCATCCATTCAGGTCATTTCAGATGCTTGTTCTCCCTTCTTTCTACGTCCATTTAAATCTGTCCAGAGTTAGTCATTCTCACCAGCCCTGCTCTGTTTAACTGAACTACAGCACTTCTGTTACAGAGAAGACCTGAATAATCAATGACTGATTCATTTGTGTGTAGAGCTCCTGTCTTGCACTGACGGTGGATTCACTTTGTGTGATATATTCCCACAGATAAAGCTGCTATATTTAAATCTGGCCAGCTTCATCTAGGCTAGCTAGAGCGTTGAAAAAGCCCTCCAGTGTACTCTTCTCCTCCCTGTGTGGAGATCTTATCCAAGCATTTTTCTCATTCAAACCTGCAGTGCTAGGCAGAATCATCTTAAGGCAAGCTTCATCCCCAGACAGAGAGAGAGAGAGAGAGAGAGAGAGAGAGAAAGTGAGAGAGAGAGAGAGAACCACAGGGATGCATAGTCAATTAAACTTAGGATTATTAAACTAGGGTTGGACAATGTTTAGTATTTTGCAATTCCACACTGATAGCAACACTTAACAATCCCCTCGTTCTCATACTTTCTGATACTTTTATATTGGCTGTGGTTTAAATGGTTGTGGCTTAAAGCAAAACTTGGGGGGTTGATAGTGGGGGAGGCTTAATGCAGAAGTGAGGAGCTGAATGTGGGCGTGGCCTAAAGCAGAACGTGGGTGTGCAGGTGTGAGGTGCTAGACGTGGGTGCCGCATAAATTAGAAATGGGTGTGAGGTGTTGAAAATAGGTGTTGCTTAAAGCTGAGCTCAGTATGAGGGAAGAAACACACGTGAACTATGGCGGATCTCGTGGTGTTTGCCTTCGTCGTAGCTGACAAAGTGGATGCTATAGAGCTTCCTCTGCTATTGCATGAAATAGAATATGATGAACAAAGAAGGTGAAACATTTATTTAATCATATGTGGGTTTAACAAGACATTCTTGATCATTGTTGCAGGTTAGGCCAGTGTTGGTTTACCAAGTCCCCAAATCCAAAGTGTCACATTAAGTTTCTGTATAAACACACAGTTTTATTCATTTATTTATCTTGTAGCAAGATTGATAATTATACATGTTGATGAATAGCCTCAAATAACCTTTTTGTCAATAACAATTTAAATTCATAGTGTTATTTACAAATTAATTTTAAATAAATTAGTTTTTTTACAATGTTATTTTTAAACCCACTAACATTAGTACCATTTCAGCATATTCACTAGACCTCAAGAGTTTAAATGGCAAAAATAAACGTGTTGAATGTGCAGATGCAAGTCGGACAAAAATAACTGACATGCACCGCACCAAAGCAGCCACCGATCATTCTTAGCAGCGCTGGGTAAAATCAAACAAGCCTAATATGAGGTACTGGAAGTGGGTGTGGCTTAAAACAGAAGTCAGAATGAGGTGCTGAAAGTAGGTGTGGCATACAGTAAATCTACAATGAGTGTGAGGTGGATGTTGCTTAAGGCAGAAGTGAGGTACTGGAAGTGAGTGTGTCTTAACAGTGATGTAAATGGGCGTGGCTTAAGGCAGAAGTGAGTATGAGGTGAATGACATTTTTTAAGTTTTATGCCTCACTGTTGACTCCTTTCACTTCAGAGCTTTAGCATTTTATTTGAAAACAAAGGGATCCAAACTGAGAAGAACAGAGCTGGAGAAGCTTCATTTCCTATTCTGATAGATGCTAATAGATGTTTAACTGTAGTTTTATAGGGAGCTCAGTACTGTAGACCTTTCAACTCTGAATAGAAGTATTTGAAGTATTTTGAGACTATTCTCATTTTACTGAGTAAATACTATGAATGATTTATTAATACAGTAATATAAAAACAGGTAGTTATAAGAGAAAACAATAGAAGTCTGTTGATAGTTCCTTGGAGTTTAAGGGGTTAAACAAAATTGAACAAATCCACTATACTGTGATATAACAGCATTATTCCAAGGTGTCATTTAGCACCCACAGGAACGTTACAGCCAGCAGTCTGGCACTGTCACACTTGCCTTTGAGAACACACATCAGTGCTCACTGTCCCCATCCTCTTTTCCCCACCACTGTCCAGCTCATTATCATCTACAGCTGTTTCCTGTCAAATCAGTCATATACTCCCCATCCATTTGAATACAAACCCTCTGTCCTCACAAGGTGAGAGGACATACAGGAGGTTTCTAATAAAGTGGACAATGGTCCACTTTATTAGAAACCTCCTGTATGTCCTCTCATTGTCCACTTTATTAGAAACATTCTGTATGTCCTCTCATTGTCCACTTTATTAGAAGCACTCTGTATGTCCCCTCACTGTCCACTTTGGTAGAAACACCTTGTATGTACTCATTGTCCACTTTATTAGAAACTCTCTGTATGTCCTCTCATTGTCCCCTTTATTAGAAACTCTCATTTTAATGTCCTCTCACTGTCCACTTTATTAGAAACTCTCTGTATGTCCTCTCATTGTCCACTTTATTAGAAACTCTCTGTACATCCTCTCATTGTCCCCTTTATTAGAAACTCTGTATGTCCTCTCATTGTCCACTTTAGTAGAAACACCCTGTATGTCCTCTCATTGTCCATTTTATTAGAAACTCTCTGTATGTCCTCTCATTTTCCCCTTTATTAGAAACTCTGTATGTCCTCTCATTGTCCACTTTAGTAGAAACACCCTATATGTCCTCTCATTGTCCACTTTAGTAGAAACACTCTGTATGTCTTCTCATTGTCCACTTCATTAGAAACATTCTGTATGTCCTCTCATTGTCCACTTTACTAGAAATGCTCTGTATGTCCTCTCATTGTCCCCTTTATTAGAAACTCTGTATGTCCTCTCATTGTCCACTTTATTAGAAACACTCTGTATGTCTTCTCATTGTCCCCTTTATTAGAAACTCTAATTTTAATGTCCTCTCACTGTCCACTTTATTTGAAACACTCTGTATGTCCTCTCATTGTCCCCTTTATTTGAAACTCTCATTTTAATGTCCTCTCATTGTCCACTTTAGTAGAAACACTCTGTATGTCCTCTCATTGTCCACTTCATTAAAAACATTCTGTATGTCCTCTCATTGTCCACTTTACTAGAAATGCTCTGTATGTCCTCTCATTGTCCCCTTTATTAGAAACTCTGTATGTCCTCTCATTGTCCACTTTATTAGAAACACTCTGTATGTCTTCTCATTGTCCACTTTATTAGAAACACTCTGTATGTCCTCTCATTGTCCCCTTTATTAGAAACACTCTGTATGTCTTCTCATTGTCCCCTTTATTAGAAACTCTCATTTTAATGTCCTCTCATTGTCCACTTTAGTAGAAACACTCTGTATGTCCTCTCATTGTCCACTTTATTAGAAACTCTCATTTTAATGTCCTCTCATTGTCCACTTTAGTAGAAACACTCTGTATGTCCTCTCATTGTCCACTTCATTACAAACATTCTGTATGTCCTCTCATTGTCCACTTTACTAGAAATGCTCTGTATGTCCTCTCATTGTCCCCTTTATTAGAAACTCTCATTTTAATGTCCTCTCATTGTCCACTTTAGTAGAAACACTCTGTATGTCTGTGTTTTGCTCTCCACACTTAATGTTTTCTGCAAGAGTTCTTTAGTGGAGGCCATTGCTGTGTATAGAACCAGGATAAATCAAAGAAGTGTGTCAGTGCTGAACTGAACATACCAGGCCAGGTTAAACGGTTCTTCATGGAAAAAATATTATATTGTTCTTTCCATAACTTTTCAAAAATATTTTTGTACAGCACTAATAAGGGTTTCAATATTTAGACTATTTGAAGAATCCTGCAGTACTATAAGAGTACTAAACGTTTACAGCCACAGGTCTTCCAACTTTCATCTTTTTATTTTCCTTTCTGTTCATCGTTTAGGATTTCCTAATTGCATTCAAAATAGCTGCCTTTAGGAATCCACATTCTCTTAATACAGCCTATTTTAAGCACTGAAGCTGAACTGTAACAGCAGAGAGACACTTGTAAACAAAAATGACTTTGAGAGAGAGAGAGAAGGTGACTCTCCTGATTTTAGACAGGGAGACTGCAGGAGGGGTGAGAGGGGGATTTAAATAGACAGAATAAAGCAGGGGTAGTGTTAAAGCAGACTGAAGAAGCTCAGCAATGAAGTGTGATGCCCGCAGGGCTGTAATCTCTCCATTACACACACAGATTATACACTCCTGTTTTAATTAGAGTAGCTCACCTGCAGCAAGACTCCAGCAGCTTCCTGGAAGACCTGCTGTCACTCAGACACTGTCCAAATTAACCCAAACTGAGCTGGAAGGAGAACCTTTTTATTATTTGCATTATTATGCCAATAATTTATACTAGTAAGAGAAAAAGCAAGAGGGAAACAGAAGGAAAAATATGGTATATTCCCTGAAGTGTGGGGTGGTAGTGCAGCCCGAGGCTGTTGGCCCGAGTTTAAAAGAAAAAAAAAACATACTGCTTCTTCTTCACAATTCAGCTCCTCCATGACCCAAAAATATTTCCACTCACAAATATAAACCATGATCTGAGCATAAAGATGACCGTTAGATGGTAGATCAAACATTACAGTGAACACTCGCTCTACTAGTTAAGATTATACTACAAAGCTTTTGTGAAATTGAGCCCCAAGAAATGATTAAAAACTGATCATTAAAGACTGTAATATGAATGTAGTTACACATCCTTCACAATGTGATGGAGAAAATCAGACACAGCTGGACATTGTCCACTCAGGAGAGTGTGGTGAGTTTTATCAGAATTACATCAGATCATTTAAGTCCTGCAGATTGACTGCAAATCAGACATTAGTTCCAGCACATCCCATAAATGAAGTGGAGAATTTGGAGAACACTGTGCATAGGTACTGACCACTGCTGACCCGGTTTTCAGAAAAGAAAGAGAAGTAAAATAAATGAGATGAACGAAGATGAGATGATGAGAGAAGATCACTGTCAGCAGGTACTGACCACTGCTGACCTGGAGCACCTCACAAGTCTTGTTTCAGAGAAGAGAAGAAAACAGAAGATGAGATGAAAAAAATAGAACAGAAGAAGAGATGAGAGAAGAGAAAATCAGAGATGAGGGAAGAGAAAATAAGAGATGAGGGAAGAGAACAGAAGAAGAGATGAGAGAAGAGAAGATAAGAAGAGATGAGAGAAGAGAAGATAAGAAGAGATGAGAGAAGAGAAGATAAGAAGAGATGAGAGAAGAGAAGATAAGAAGAGATGAGAGAAGATAAGAAGAGATGAGAGAAGAGAAAATAAGAGATCAGGGAAGAGAACAGAAGAAGAGATGAGAGAAGAGAAGATAAGAAGAGATGAGAAAAGAGAAGATAAGAAGAGATGATAGAAGAGATGAGAGAAGAGAACAGAAGATGAGATGAGAGAAGAGAAGAGAAGAAGAAATGATAGAAGAGAACAGATGAGAAGAGAAGAGAGAAGAGAACAGAAGAAGAGATGAAAGAAAAGAAGAGATGATAGAAGAGAACGGATGAGATGAGAGAAGAGAACAGAAGATAAGAAGAGATGAGAGAAGAGAACAAGATAAGAAGAGATGAGAGAAGAGAAGAGTAGAAGAGATGAGAGAAGAGAACAGAAGAAGAGATGATAGAAGAGAACGGATGAGATGAGAGAAGAGAAGAGATGAGAGAAGAGAACAGAAGAAGAGATGAAAGAAGAGAAGAGATGAGAGAAGAGAACAGAAGATGAGATGAGAGAAGAGAAGATAAGAAGAGATGATAGAAGAGAACAGAAGAGATGAGAGAAGAGAACAGAAGAAGAGATGAGAGAAGAGAACAGAAGAGAAGAGTAGAAGAGATGAGAGAAGAGAACAGAAGAAGAGAAGAGATGATAGAAGAGAACGGATGAGATGAGAGAAGAGAAGAAGAGATGAGAAATAAAATGAGATGAAATGAGATGAGAGAGGATGAGATCACTGTCAGGAGGTACTGACCATTGCTAACCTGGAGCACCTCACAAGTCTTGTTGTTTCAGAGAAGAGGAGAGGAGAGGAGAGAAGATGACAGAAGAAATGAAAAGAGAAGAGAAGACATTTTGTGTTTCTGTGTTAATTATTCACAGCTGTCTTTTTATTCTAACAAGCCAACATCAAATTTTAATTTGTGCAAGATGGTGAAGGACAGAGGACACACACACACACACACACACACACACACACAGTTAACCCATGGAAAACAGTTTAGCTGCCGTGTAATTAGTTGGACAGGAAGGTAATTAAAAATAAAGCACCTGTCAGCGTTTTGCACTGGATCAGTCTGTTGTTGTTTAAGCTGTTTGTGTTTCTGCAGCTGTTACAATGTGATTAGTTTTTCAGCAAATTTGACAACTATATTACAGTACAGATTACAGTAAAAAACATATGCACCCAATTTTTTTCCACTTATCCTAGATGTACTCAATCAGCAGAGACATTTAAATTTTGCTTCTTTAGTTTAGAATTGGCGGGTGTGATAATGGATGGATGGAAAGTTTAGGATTGGAGCTGTGAGGCTCGAAAAACTCACGACATTTTGAATGTTGGAGATGCAGCGCTAGCTAGCCATGTGTTATGTCTACCCTGCCTGTCAGTATGTTCTGTGTTTATGTCTCCCTCTTGTGGTCTGATTATGTATTACATACCCATATAAGTCCTTCCTATGATGTCATGTGTTGATCGTGTCCAGTTGTCCTTGTTCCTTGTTATTAGTCTTAGCCCTTATAAGCCCCGTGTGTGTCTCTTTGCTTGGTTGGTCATTTTGTTTGTTTGTTAGTTGGTTTTGTCTGTTGGTTTGATGGTATGATAGTTGGTTTAATCTTCATGTCAGTTTCAGCAAAAGCCATCGTGCTTGTTTCTGTTCAGTTGGTATTTAATAAAGTGTCTAAGTTTGATTCCCACGGCGTCTCCGTCTCCTCGTGTCAGCCAACCCCCACAACACCATGTAAAAGGGGCTAAACACCAGTCTGCCACTGCTGCACATGAATCAACTATTAACGCCATCACTGGCTTCTTCACCCCCACCAAACTTCTGCCACCTGCAGTGTTTAGAGGGAAACCACCATGAAGAAAGCAACCATTTCAAACGCTGTGTCCAGAGGTCCTGTGGGCACTAACGGCTTATCCTCACTATTCCTCGCTATTTGGCATCTTTAGTGAAACACACACATGTGCCCGAAGCTGTCGGCAGCCCTATCCACGGCAGCAGTTTGGGGTTAGGTGTCTTGCCCAAGGGCACTTCAGTCATGACCTGCCCAGGGATCGAACCAGAAGACCTTCCGGTCACAAGGTCAGATCCCTACCCACCAGTCCACAGCTGCCCCCTGATACTCTTGCATTTCTATCTGTCTTTCCTTCCTCTCTCTTTCCTTTTACTCTCTCGCTACCTGTCTCTTTCCCCTCCATTTCTCTTCCTCTCTTTTGTCTCTGTCCCTCTATCTCATCCATCCACTTTCTATCTTTTCCCCCTTCTCTCTCACTTTATCCTTTTTCTTTGTCTTTCTATCTCTCTCTCTCTCTCTCTGCCTGTCTGTCTGTCTGTCTCATCCATCCACTTTCTATCTTTCCCCCTTCTCTCTCACCTGATCCTTTTTCTTTGTCTTTCTCTCTCTCTCTCTCTCTCTCTCTCTCTCTGCCTGTCTGTCTGTCTGTCTCATCCATCCACTTTCTATCTTTTCCCATTTCTATGTCACCTTATCTTTATTTTTCTTTGTTTTTCTTCTCTCGTGTCTTTCTATCTCTTTTTCCAGTCTCTCTCACTCTCTCTCTGTCTCTATCACTTTCTCTCTCTCTCTCTCTCTCTCTCTCTCTCTCTCTCTCTCTCTCTCTCTCTCTCTCTCTCTCTCTCTGTGTCTGTCTGTCTGTCTCTCTTTTATATCTGTGTATAATCCCAGAACATCAGCTCTGTTCTACATGTCAGCTAATTTGGCCTCAATCAGTTATAATTGCTGGTTAATTGTAGTTTAATGAGATTAGAGAGATGAGTGGTGCACAAACACACACACACACACACACACACAAACACACACACAGAGTGAGCCTGAAGGAAGGCCACATGGACCACAGAAACACACCCACTTGTACAGTACTATGTAAAAATCTTATTTCTCTAATCTTAAAGGAACAGTTCACCCAGTTTATACAGTGTTCACTTACACCTGATGTAGTCCATCAGCCTTGACATGTTTTGCGTCCATGTTTTGTTAGAGCTTTTGTTTTGCTACAGTTTAGAACTTGAGCTGTGAAGCTAACATTGCTATCAGTCTGTAGACATCAATAGTCACCTAAACTGCCCAGAAAGAGTTTACTCCAAATGTACTGCTGACAGAGACATTTCACTGTGTACTGGTATAGATGGGACAGCCAGCACTAAACTAGATAAGACAGAGAAAAGAGGGTGGAAAGAGTAATGAATGATGACAAGATGGGGAGAAGAAGAGAGAAAAAGACAGAGATAAGACAATGAGTGTGAAACAGTAGAATAGAGAGAGAGAGAGAGAAGATGAGTAGACAAAGAGACCGAATAGAGAGAGAGAGAGAAGATGAGTAGACAAAGAGACCGAATAAAGAGGAGAGAGAGAGAGAGAGAGAGAGAAAAGATGAGTAGACAAAGAGACCGAATAGAGAGAGAGAGAGAGATAGAAGATGAGTAGACAAAGAGACCGAATAGAGAGAGAGAGAGAGAGAGAGAGAGAGAGAGAGAAGATGAGTAGACAAAGAGACCGAATATAGAGAGAGAGCGAGAAAGAAGATGAGTAGACAAAGAGACCGAATAGAGAGAGAGAGAGAGAGAGAAGATGAGTAGACAAAGAGACCGAATAGAGAGAGAGAGAGAGAGAGAAGATGAGTAGACAAAGAGACCGAATAGAGAGAGAGAGCGAGAAAGAAGATGAGTAGACAAAGAGACCGAATAAAGAGGAGAGAGAGAGAGAAGATGAGTAGACAGAGACCGAATAGAGAGAGAGAGAGAGAGAGAGGAGTAGACAAAGAGACCGAATAGAGAGAGAGAGAGAGAGAGAGAAAAGATGAGTAGACAAAGAGACCGAAAAGAGAGACAGACAGACAGACACACAGAAGGTGAAGAGAAAACAGTCGCTAGCTAATATGCCAGGTAAACAGGGGAAATACGGGTATTGCAAGGACTGGGAAAATATAATATAATGGATTAAAAGTGTTTCTAATGACGAGAAAAAGGCATATTGCAAATACTGCACATGTGAAATGAAAAAGTCAGTTCCCTTTTTTGCTAATTATGTTACTATTAAATGTTCTTGACTGGGATATTTAACTGTTATAAAAGAACTAATAAACACTAATGTTACCATATTATTAATGGCTGATAATAAATCTCTCATAAACAAAATACTAAGTCGTAATCATAGTTGTTTTTCCATTTGCTTCAATCGTGTGACAGACATATTTTGGGCTAGTTTAAACTTCTGCAGGGCAGGTTTTAGACTGACTTTGGGCTGGATATTTTTGCTGGACCTGGCAACCCTGAGAGTGAATGTAGCCGCGGATGATGAGAGAAGATTAAAAGAATGATTTACAACTTTTTCATTAAGAAAGTTAAGTTAAGGCCTGATCCGTCCGAAAATCATAACCAATGCTCTGACACGGAGCCATCGACCTCCCAGATTATGTCGGGCCGCGGTCCGGAGAAGACATCAGATAATGAGCCACATACAATCGACTCCGTGTCAGAACCCACTGAAAATAAAAGGGGGAAAGTGTATACATTTCAAAGACTGTGAAAATTTGGGTGCACCTAACTTTGTGCTGGTGCACCTAAGAAAAAAACTTTAGTTAGTCTAAAGCCCTGCAGTTTAAGAAAATTTAAGCTCTAAAAAATACTCACACAGATCTGAAACTTGTAACTCAATTATAATTTTTTTTCTTGATGAAGAAAGAGCAGCACCTCCCACCACCAAATGCATGACAACATGCCATCGCCTGAAGGACGTATACTCCACCTACAGCCTGCTAAACCCCACCCACAACAAACCACACCCAACCCAAAAAACACCCCCTAACCCCCCCACCACCACCACCACCATTAAACAACTGTAAATAAGGATGTAAAGAAATATTGTACATTTTTATTTTAGAGTTTAAATGAATGTGTCTTATTTATTTTATTGGATTATTACTAATTGATATTATTTCTATCATTCATTTATTATCATTTGTTCAGATCGTTATTTGTGCTTAGGCAAGATTGTTGAAGCAGTCATGACAATAAACTCGACTGAATTAAAGTGAATTGGAGAGAGAGAGAGAGAGAGAGAGAGAGAGAGAGAGAGAGAGAGAAGTGAGGATATCTCCCTACAGACCTCATTAAAGACTTCTACTCCCCCTGCACTCCACTCACCCTGCAGAAAAGACCTGGGAGAGTGTGTGTGTGTATGTGAGAGAGAGAGAGAGAGAGAGAGAGAGAGAGAGAGAGATGAGATGGATAGATAGATATAGGGAGGGGGGAGGCAGGTGTAAGGAACAGAGATCTGAAGTGTCTAAGCAGATGTTTAATCACAGGAGAGTTTAAACTGAGGATGGGGCACACATACACACACACACACACACACACACACACACACACACACACACACACACACACACACACACTCTTTAATACCAGTGACCAAGACAGTCAGACATTCATCTTTAACCCTTTTAAACCAGAGCCTAAAAGTGACCACCTGCACATATTATATTGTCATAGTAACCTTGTCAGCTATTAATTTATAAATGAATAATTTCTGTAAAAATACATCACCGACACTTCTCAACTCGCTCAGACCACACCCAGCTCTTCACTAAGGTCTCACACACTGCTGGATGTGGTTTTAGACTTATTGTGAGCTTTAAACAGTAACAAAAGCTCTTGTAACTGAATGCCATGTCCACCATCTTACACAAGCAGCTCACAGCAGTCAGTGCTGATAGAATTAGTAGTGAATATGACTGTTATAAATATGGAGGATTCTGAATTTGCGAATAAAACGTCATTACTGAGCTACATATTTAGTGGAACATAGTAAGATTAGTGCGACGGTTTAGGAATCTGGCCCAGCATGTCATGAGCAGTTGACACATTTGGTCTTGAAGGGCTGGCATAGCATAGTGGTTACCAAGGCCTCCCACATGGAGTTCAGTCCCCACCCTGAGCATGCACACCACAATATACCAATAAGAGCTACATTCACCTCCACATGAATGAGATTGTATGCTGCTGGATAGGAGAGTCTGTTAAATGCCATAAATATAAAAGTTTAAAGGAATCCTTCAACCTTATATCAGTTATAATACTAAAGTATTTTAGTATTTATAGGTCTGTGTTTGAGTAAAATGAACATTTATGTTTAATTTGATAAAATACTGATTTCTCCAAAATCTGTTTATTTATTTTTCACCAATTTTTACCCCTGGTGTACTGGTAGCCAATCAACCCACTCATCTATTAGGACTCGCCCAATCACTCGTAATGTTCCTGACTCTAGGAGGGTGAAGACTAGCACAGGCCTCCTCTGATGCATGTGAAGTCAGCCACCACCACTGCTGCCGAAACATCATTGCTGGGCAGCCAACGCACTCGGAGGAAAGTGCAGGATCCCCAGTGCTGATGGATCAGCTGGCAGACCCTTAAGCCAGCAGACATTACATGGTATTAGGGATCTACCCAATCAGAGACAGCACGGCCAATTTGCTTTCTCAGGCTCTGGCTCGTGATCGTCTGATCATAGTGTCAGCAACTTAGTGCACTGAACCACTCGTGGCCCAAAATGTTATATATATATATATATATATATATATATAGTGTATATAAGAAAACAAACAACTTGTCAAAATAAAAAGATGCAGTGTTTCAAACCTTGAATCAAGCAAAGAAACAAGATCATATTCATTTAAACACAACACTAGTGTTTTAACTTCAGGAAGTGTTCAGAAGTCAGTATTTGGTGGAATAGACCTGATTTATTCAGTCTCTCACATACTTTTGAATGACCTTATGTGCCACGCCTGAAGGTTTGGCTTTGTTTAATGGTTTGCAATCATCCAACCTCCTTTTGGTCACATGGGGTTCAGTATTAGAGATTGGGCTGAACAGGTTTCTTCATTTTGTCCAGGCCTGTATGAACCACATCACTGACACATTTCCCTGTACTTTGTAAAAGCCCAGAAAACCTACTCACTCAAAACTTTTATAATAGAAGTCAAAGTGCAGGTGCCAAAGGTTCAGCAGCTGCCCACTGGCTTCAATTATAAATGAGTTACATGGATTTCAGTTCTTTTCCATGCAGGCCCAGGGAAATCACAGCCCATAATAATCATTCTTACATTACAGATGTAGACATTAGGCTAATAACAATCCTTTATTGTGTTCTGTTCACAATGTGGTACTCAGTACTTTCACTTGTGTGGATGAGAATAATGTACATACATGCACGAGCCCTCAGATGTTTGTGGTTATCCATTACATTGGACATTTTCCACGAGAAAACATATTTTAATTTAAAAACTTTGTTAAAATCCACAAATACTCAGTTTTCTGTGGTGGAAGGGTGAGGTAGGACAGTGTCACTTTTTACTTTTTAGCTTAGTTTTTTTGCTGACAATGAGCTTTCAATATGGGCTTTAGAACAGCTGTTTACTCTCTACTGTGAGTTTAGCACATATTATGTGCAAGGCATCATGGGACGTAGGAATAATATGGATATGTACTTTGAGTTAGTGTTAGTGCTATATCAATATGCAGTTTCACTGAAGTTGAACAAGGTCATATTGTTTCAAATACATGCTTTAACATATCCTAATCTAGTGGCTAATATCATTATAAAATTAGGGATTAATAGTGTTTATTGAGATTGTTTATAGACTGATATCTCCTAGTTATTATTAGTCTTTATTGAAGTTGTTTATGGACTAATATCTCCTATTTTAGTGATTAATAGTGTTTACTGAGGTTGTTTATGGACTAATATCTCCTATACTAGTGATTAATAGTGTTTATTGAAATTGTTTATGGACTATCTCCTATTCTAGTGAATAATAGTGTTTACTGAGGTTGTTTATGAACTAATATCTTCTATTCTAGTGATTAGTAGTGTTTATTGAAGTTGTTTATGGACTAATATCTCCTATTCTAGTGATTAATAGTGTTTATTGAAGTTGTTTTTTAACTAATGTCTTCTATTCTAGTGATTAATAGTGTTTACTGAGGTTGTTTATGGACTAATATCTCCTATTCTAGTAATTAATAGTGTTTGTTGAGGTTGTTTATGGACTAATATCTCCTATTCTAGTGAGTAATAGTATTTGTTGAGGTTGTTTATGGACTAATATCTCCTATTCTAGTGATTAATAGTGTTATTGAGGTTGTTTGTAGACTAATATCTCCTATTC
>BRDA01069329.1:1492-16207 GCA_036984385.1 Crenuchus spilurus
TGTAAGTCTTTTTAAGACAACACTGTTATAAGACTCGCATGTAACACTGTTACAATATTCTTACATGTCCCCAATCTGTTACTTTGACTTTGTCGACCAAAATCTGGTGTTATTAAATAATCACCCACATCCAGGAGGAAGCTGTTTCAGTTTCATTGTCTAACCCCTGTACATTCTTATAACATTGTCACAATGTACGCTCAGAATATTGTCACAACAGAATTTTTCTGAATGTGTTACACATTTATTTTTGCATTTTGCACAGCTTTATTTTGCTTGTTTTTAAAAAATAAATCAAAGCTGTGTACTAAAATACAGAAGTACCATATTTACTGTTGAGGATGTATTATCTTCTGATTTCAACAAAACATGTAATTTTATTAGGGGTGTCCTTTGTCTGAACAGGACACATTACATTTCTGAATATACTGGAGATATACAGCAGCAACTGACTTTCCATCATTAAAACAGGATCTGTGTGTAATGGACTGTTTTTCCATGTTTTGACATGGAGCTCCATGCGTGTCACATCAGCACACGTTTTTCCATGTTTGCTTTTGTGCTGATTTGACATTTCTTTGGTCCATTGTTATGTTTGGCCTAGCTGAAGAGGATACTGTCTGCCCACTGAGAGAGATGGAGAGAGAGAGAGAAAATGAGTCTTGAGGAAGAGAGAGACTTAGAGAGATTACAGAGACAGAGAGATAATGAACTGCAGCAGCCATAAACTTTCAGCAAACATTTTAATTTAATTAATTGTATTTGATCCAAGTGAATTAACTGTTATCTATTATGGTACTACATTACTCTTGACAAAGTATTTTATTGGGAGAGGGAGAAAGCGAGAGAGAGAAGAGAGAGATACACTTGTGGCTTTTGTAGAGATAGAAACAGAGAGGGAGAGACAGGGAGTAATGTGGTACAAAGTATCACAGTAATGTAATTACTTTACTGTAACTAAGTAATGTAAAATATTAGTTAACATGAATGTAATCACATTACAGTTACCAACCTTATAAAAGTTATGATACTTATGTTACTCATCCGTCTTCAAGAGAACAATATTAATTATATTTGATGTATTAAAGCATAAATTCAGCTAATATTTATTTTCTATTGTCAGTTCTTGTGCATCATTTACATTCACACTGTTGTAACTTGATTTGACCTTAGTGTTCTGTACTGCTGTGTGTATCTACTGAGTATTGAAGTCCATCAAACAGAAACCTCCACTGTGAGTAAACTCATCATGCTAATATTAAAAACCTTGAGCTCAAGAGGACAGTCCCAACATTACCAAAACAGGTCAGACTCAAGTTTAGAATCGAGAATCAGAGAATAAGACCTGGTCTTGTGACTGGAAGGTTGCCTGTTCAATCTCTGGACAGGTCATGACTGAAGTCCCCTTGAGTAAAGCACCTAAACCCCAGCTGCTCCCCACACACAGTGGATAGGGCTGCCCACCTCTTTGGCCACATGTTCTCACAGCCTAGTGTGTTCACTAGTGTGTGTGTTTCACTGCACAGATGAGTTAAATGTGGAGGTCCAAATTCCATTGTCTGCAATCACATTGGCAAAAAAGTTTAATCTAATCTAAAAATTCATGATTATTTGTATTGTATTCATGACTCAGTTTTGTATTTTAATTCAGGCATAGCTGTTTGAACCTTGTGTTTGATTTAAGGAGACTTTATCTTGAGCTATAACTGTTTTTTTTGTCTACAAGCCATTTATTGGGTGTTAGCATTAGCTAGTCATTTCAATTGTTAGATTATGGAGAGAAAAAAATGAAGAGAGAGATATTTAGAGAGTGTGTGTGTGTGTGTGTGTGTGTGTGTGTGTGTGTGTGTGTGTGTGTGTGTGTGGGTGTGTGTGTGTGTGTGTGTGTGTGTGTGTGTGTAAAAAGAGAGAGAGAGAGAGAGAGAGAGAGAGAGAGAGATAGAGAGAGAGAGAGTAGATACAAATTAAAATGTTTTAAAATCTCTTTCTTTCTGCAATCACATAATTTTATATATATATATATGCACTACATTTAAGTTGTTTTTGCATTATGTTCATGTTTAATGGTATTCAATATTACATTGCATTACATCTTACTTGAACATTTTGTTAATGTTATATGACATTTTCCTCTGATTGTCTGATTGCACTGATATATTTGATGAAGCAGGAGGGTCATTAATTTTAGGAATTTTAGGAATGTTCTGTGCTGGTATTGATTTTCCATCAGATTTTTTCTCTTTTGAAATAAAGGGATCATATAATGGAAAACTGTATTGAAAATATACATTTACAGTGAAGAAAATAAGTATTTGAACACCCTGCAAATTTGCCAGTTCTCCCACTTAGAAATCATGGAGGGGTCTGAAATGTTCATCATAGGTGCATGTCCACTGTGAGACATAATCTAAAAGAAAAAATCCGGAAATCACAATGTATGATTTTTTAATCATTTATTTGTGTGTTACTGCTGCAAATAAGTATTTGAACACCTGCCAATCAGCAAACATTCTGACCCTCAAAGACCTGTTAGTCCGCCTCTAAAAAGTCCACCTCCACTTCACTTATTATTCAAAATTAGAAGCACCTATTTGAGGTCGTTAGCTTAATAAAGACACCTGCCCACCCCACACAATCATTAAGACTCGAACTACTAACATGGCTAAGACCAAAGAGCTGTCCAAAGACACCAGAGACAAGATTGTAAACCTTCTAAAGGCTGAAAAGGGCTACGGGGCAATTGCCAAGCAGCTTGGTGAAAAAAGATCAACTGTTGGAGCAATTATTAGAAAATGGAAGAAGCTAAACATGACTGTCAATCTCCCTCTGACTGGGGCTCCATGCAAGATCTCACCTCGTGGTGCATCAATGATCCTAAGAAAGCTGAGGATTCAGCCCAGAACTACACAGGAGGAGCTGGTCAATGACCTGAAGAGAGCTGGCACCACTGTTTCCAAGGTTACTGTGGCTAATACACTAAGACGTCATGTCATGCATGGCAAGGAAGGTTCCCCTACTTAAATCAGCACACGTCCAGGCCTGTCTTAAGTTTGCCCATGACCTTTTGGATGATCCAGAGAAGACATGGGAAAAAGTGCTGTGATCAGATGAGACCAAAATAGAACTTTTTGGTCTTAATTCCACTCGTCATGTTTGGAGGACAAAGAATGATGAGTACCATCCCAAAAACACCATCCCTACTGTGAAGCATGGGGGTGAAAGCAGCTTGTTTTGGGGGTGTTTTTCTGCACATGGGACAGGACGACTGCACTGTATTAAGGAGAGGATGACCGGGGCCATGTATTGCGAGATTTTGGGGAACAACCTCCTTCCCTCAGTTAGAGCATTGAAGATGGGTCATGGCTGGTTCTTCCAATATGACAATGACCCAAAGCACGCAGCCAGGATAACCAAGGAGTGGCTCAGTAATAAGCATATCAAGGTTCTGGAGTGGCCTAGCCAGTCTCCTGACCTAAACCCTATAGAAAAACTTTGGAGGGAGCTCAAACTCCGTGTTTCTCAGCGACAGCCCAGAAGCTTGGCTGATCCGGAGAAGATCTGTGTGGAGGAATGGGCCACAATCCCTGCTGCCGTGTGTGCAAACCTGGTGAAAAACTACAGGAAACGTTTGACCTCTGTAAAGGAAACGTTTGACCTCTGTAAAGGCTACTGTACCAAATATTAACATTGATTTTCACAGGTGTTCAAATACTTATTTGCAGCAGTAACACACAAATATGGGTTCGAGTCCACATCTGAGCGG
This sequence comes from Crenuchus spilurus, assembly GCA_036984385.1. Taxonomy (NCBI): domain Eukaryota; kingdom Metazoa; phylum Chordata; class Actinopteri; order Characiformes; family Crenuchidae; genus Crenuchus; species Crenuchus spilurus. Next base: position 5,256 of record BRDA01069329.1, read on the forward strand.
AGTTTCCATGTTCTCCCCGTGTCTGCGTGGGTTTCCTCCGGGGACTCCGGTTTCCTCCCACAGTCCAAAAACATGGAGGTCAGGTGGATTGGGTACTCTAAATTGTCCATAAGTGTGTGTGTGTGTGTGTGTATGTGTGTGCGCATATGTGTACACCCAGTGATGGATTGGCGCCCTGTCCTGGGCTTGGTTAAATAGTGTAATGCCCTGCCCTGCGCCCAGTGAAGGGGTAGGGGACTAACCGCGACCCTGATAAGGATTAAGCGGGTGGGATAATGAATGAATGAATGAACACACAAATAAATTATTAAAAAATCATACATTGTGATTTCCGGAATTTTTCTTTTAGATTATGTCTCTCACAGTGGACATGCACATAAGATTTCAGACCCCTCCATGATTTCTAAGTGGGAGAACTTGCAAATTTGCAGGGTGTTCAAATACTTATTTTCCTCACTGTATATATAGCCTTAAATGTACAGTGAGAAAAAGTGTAAACATTCATGATATCTGTTTGTGGTACTTAAATCCATTTACATGATGTAAGTGGAGAAAAATAAAATATGAAATATATGGGCCCTTTAAACCCTTTAATTTTTTTAATATGCCTCTCTGTGGATTCAATATTCTCTCATTAATAATGAATTATTCTATTAATTTCAATACACTTAACTTGTTCTCAAAAGTTCCATACAGCCTGTGCAGTAGGTGTGCTTCTGTCAACAGGAATTATTCAAAGAAACATATTCTTCACCAATGCAAAGACCTATTATTATTTATGGAAAATAATAAAGTCCTTCCATGTGCATTCGGAGAGAAAGGGCCAGTTTTCCATGTTTGGACAGAAGCAGGAAACAGCTTTGTGGAGAGATTTTATTGTTCCAAATCAATGAAAGGAAAAGTGTGACGTGAGGGATTTGTGATTGAATCTCTGTGTGGGAGAAATGGGTGGTGTTGTGCTCCTCAAGGCCCAGGACAGGGCTGGAATCAAGCCCACAACTGGACAGCATGTGGGAAGCGCAGAATATTTTAAACCAAACACACCTTTTTAGAAAAGGAGTATGAACATGAACTACTGTCACAGACAGCTCAGAGCCAAACATTCATGATGCGATTGCCCTGATTAAGAGGATGCATCGTATACAATTTGGAATTAAGTTGGAATGCATAATATCTCTTCAGTAAAATGCAGTTTATTTACATAGAAATGCACCTATATTGACAAAAGTATTGGGACACTTGTTCATTCATAGTTTCCTCTGAAATCAAGGTATTACAAAGAGTTTATCCTACTTTTGTTGTAGTCAGGGGCGTTGTAGTGGGGGGGGAGTGGGACTGAGTTACCAGGGCCCCAAGTGGGACGAGGGCCCTTGAGGAGTCTGGAATTTTATTTACCTTTAAATATTAAAGGAAATAATATTTGATAATAGGGGCAAGGGGCCCTGGGCACTACTTGTCCATAGGGCCCAGAATTTGGTGCCATGCCCCTGGCTGTAGTCTCTACTGTCTATGGAAAGCGTTCTACTACATTTTGGAGCATTGTCGTGAGGATTTGATTGCATGCAGAAAGAAGAGTATTAGTGAGGTCAGGATGTTGGATGATTACCACCGTATCCCCATCTCATCCCAAAAGAACTGGATGGAGCTCCATCATTCCAGAGAACACAGCCCCATTGCTCCACAGCTCAATGCTGGGTGGGCTTTATACCCCTCTAGCTCACACCTGGCATTATAAATGGGGCCAATAGGTTCCTGTTTATCTGATCCCGAGTCTTATTCTATGTGCCCACATATGTGTCTGTGCCCACAAACATTTGGACATATAATGTAAAGTCCTGTGACTTCATTATTTAAAAATGTGACCAATAATTTATGACCAATACTTGTATATTTAAACTGACTGCCCCTCTCTGAAGTGTTGCTTATACTTTGACATCTTTACGGCTGTTAGTAGCCAATGCTCACCAAGTCTCTCGGCTAAGCCCTCATGAAGGAGGAAGAGCTAAATGTTCCACCAAACTGCTAGCATAGCATCATTCTAGCTAACGTTATAAGAACGTTAACAGTGGTGGCTGGCCAATAGAGGGCACTAGGATTCAAGAGCTTAAGAGGTCTTTATTGTCATTTCAGCTATATACTGTATAGTACATATTGAAACGAAACAACATTCCTCCAGGACCAGGTGCAACACAGAACAAAAGTGCAATGAAAAACATACAATAAACATACAATAACTACAATAAATAATAAATACTAAAAATACAAAGCACTACCACATTACAGGATGAAGGACAAATGTGATGTTGGTCAGTATGTGGTACTGAATGATATCTAGAAGCAGTATTAGCAGCAGTTTTATGGTACAACGTGCAATGTTCAAATACTACAAACATTTTTTAAATAATCAACCTACATATTTTAATTATGTATGTGCTAAACATGTACAATAACATGTAATATATAAAATGTATTGGGGGAAATTAGCTTCCTGGTTCATTCTGACAGAAGTATTATTCAGGCAGAGAAGCAGGAGCCAATCACTGACATACTGACAAAAGATAGGCATAGCAATAGAAATTTAGCCAATCAGTGTCCTCAAATCCGCAACCAATCCCTGACCTGCTGACACAATATGCATGCATAGCAACAGAAATTTAGCCAATCAACATCTTGAATCTGAAAGGAGCTGCATTTATCACCACAGCAGAGTCTGTCGGTGATTTTAGGAACATATGACATTATTAACATGTAATTCAAACTCTAGAAGTGCCTAATATTTAGCTGACTGAATATGACTCAAACAGCCCCACCTACAATATTTTTCACCAGCCACCACAGAACATTCTGAAAACGTGTGACGTAATAATGGTTTGTGTTACATCATTTTTGGATTATTTCTCACAAAACCAACACATCTCATCACATCAAGAACAACATCATCACAATGAAACATGGTGGAGGCAGCATCATGTTGTGGGGATATTTTTTAGTAGTAGGGACTTGGAAACTGGTCTGAATTGAGGGGAAGGTGGATGGTGCTAAATACAGGGACATTCTTGAGCGTTTTGAGATTGGAACGGAGGTTAACCTTACAACAGGACAATGACCCAAAGCATACTGCTGAAGCAACTCCTGAGTGGTTGATGAGGAAACACGTAAATGTATTGGAATGGCCCAGTCAAAGCCCAGACCTTAATCCAATACTTTTGCAAGGCAGTGTATATCACATCAGCCTCAGCGATAGAAAAGCACATCCCTAATATCCCATCTATTCAGCCTAGAGGAGGTTAAACCTGCCCCATTTCCACTGAAGGGCTTTTGCCTACATGGTAGATAATCAAAAAACAATTCATTTACATATAATTGCTTTAAAATCCTTTAAATTTTAAAGGAGAAAGAGAGGATGGGTCATATTAACATAAATGATGACATATTATGTTTTTCAGAAATCTTCACAGGTCCATCAAGTCTGATTATGTTTGTACTACTAGAAGATTATGCATTGCCTTTGATGTTCATGTGCATTCTCTTGTGAGTTCCCAAAAAAGTTGGAAAAAACTTCTTTCTTTATAAAAAATAAACATTAAAATAGGCTTGGGTAGTTCATTTTCCTGAAGGAAATGTGATAAAGCTTGATGGGTAAATATTGCTGAGCCTGTGTGTTTGACTGTTTCAGTGAGTTGTTTTCCCTGATTCAGCACAAAATCTCTCATGACAAAGGCTTGGCAGTAGACTCCCGTCCACAGTTTGAGTTTGTTTTGATATAAATATTTGACTTTATGAATGTTATAGAAAATGAAAACCTGCAGTCTCTGATTATGACCAATCCACAATTCTTTGACTTTTATCTGCTTGCCAAGGGCTGGGACCAGACAATAGAGAGCCTACTTTAATGAGAAGCATGTCTACATGATTACACTGGAGACTGGTACATTTAGGTCATGAAGAAGCCTGAATATTATATATCTTTATATCCCAGAGACTAGAGAAACTCTTTTCTGACATCTGATAATCCTGTATAATGAGACACCTATGAAGTTAAAATGTTTAATCACTGTTTTGTATCAGTACTTTGAACATTTGAATGGTAACCAAACAACTATATTAAATTGTTAATTGACAATCTTTGATATAGTAGCCACTACAACAGCCAAAAACAAATGTATAAATTTGATGATTTTTGTAGTTTTAGATTACTCCTCATGTCATCTTTGTGTACTTAAATACACAAAACTGTGTGGAAACTGGGGTGTAAGTACAAGTAGGATACAGGCTTTCAAAGTATCCCATTCTACCAAATTAATTGACTTAATTTCCTTTGCCTTCACCTCATCAATTAGTTTTGTGTAACAGGATACTTGATGGCCATTGTGCCTTATTTATTTAATCTGTTTATGGTCACAATTCAGATATTCTAAAACCTTCAGCTCATCACAGTGCTGTATTATCAGCCTTGGGCTAGTTATGAAGTTGTATTATATATAGTTGTAGTTTTTGAAAAATTACTTGAATGAAATTTTAAAGGAAAAGTGTATAAGTAGTTAAAAAGTGTTTGGTATGTTTTTGTTTATAAAACATGCTGTGAGCACATATATAAGTGAGATAATATGGAAAATAAAATAAAAACTGCAGTGTTACTTACATTTGCTTTCACTTTTATTCATTGCAGACAGTATGAACCCAAGATATTTCATTTCATTTCACAACTTAATTTTATTTCTTAATATATGTGCATTCCTGCATTTTCAGACCTTTAACACTTTGCCATTTCTTCTCACAACACTTAAAAGACATTTTGGCACTAAGGGTATGGTGAAGTGTTTCAGTTGTAATTTTGTCCTATTCTTCCTGCAAACATGTCATAATAAGTGTAACACTATGGGTTGTTGTCACATTTTTTGTTTTAAAATTTTTCCACACATTTTTAAATAAGGACAGGTTCGGACTATAGGACGTTCAGTCCAGTACCCTTATGCTTCTTCTGCTGCCATCCCTTTGTAATGTGTGCAGTATGTGGTTTTGCATTGTCTTGTTGAAAAATGCATGAACATCCCTGGAAAAGATGTCATCTTGAAGGCAGCATATGTTGCTCTGAAATCTCAGTGTACTGTTCAGAAGTGTAAATGACATTTGCCAAAGGCACTGACACAATATCACACCATATGAGACTAGCTTTATGATTCTGGATGATACTTTTTGTCTTTGGTCCAGAGCACACAATGTCAATTTCCTCCAAGAAAGAACTGGAATACTGATATGTCTGACCACAATACACATTTCCACTGTCTGATGGTCCATCTCAGATGCCACCAAGCCCAGTGAAGTCAATACCGCTTTCTAGACGAGTTTAGGCTTTTTTTTTATTTTGTAGAGTAAAGTTTTAATTGGCATTTGTGAATAACTCCATATTTTAATGGTTGTTAAAATAATATCTTGTCCATGTGGTTATATCAGCTATTGATGAATGACAGTTCTTGCTTTAGTCTGAGGGAATAGAGATTGGGCTTGGACCTTGCCTTTTTCACAATAATATTCCTCTAGATTCCTTAATTCATGTAATGATATTATGCACTGTGGAGGAAGAAATATGCAAATCTCTTCCAGTCTTTATTTGAGAAACATTGGTTTTAAACATTTCAATTATTCTCTCATGAATTTGTTGACAACGTGTGTTTTTTAACACATTACTAACCCTAAATTACCCCCATCCTGACTTTTTTGGAATGTGTTTAAGACCTGAAATGCAGAAATTGGTTTATATTAACAAATTAAATTAAGTAGATCTGACAAAACTTGAAATATCTTGGGGTCATACAGTCTGCATTGAAATAAATGTCAAAGTAAATGCAAGAAACATTGTGTTTTTATTTGAATTGCACATACTGTACCAACAGGTGGTATGATTCAAAACAAAACTCATCTGCAATCTGTTATGTAACTAATTACATGATAATGATGCCAACTGACAGTTATTATTACTTTATAAGAATATATGTGGAATTCTGGACCTGCTGGACATTGAAGGGGTTAAAGGTGAATCAGGCTTTAGGGTTAAATAAGATCTTCATGGTGCTGTAAATTTTAACTATTCACTATTCACTCTGTCTGTCTCTTCTCCTCTCCTCCTCTCAAATACAAACACACCAACAATGGCACATTCCGAATCACTTTGGTGGGAAAGGCTAGACCTTTCAACTCTATATCCCAATGAAATGTGTGTATATTTGTCACGATTTTACAGTATGCCTTTAGGGGGGTTAGATACAGTGCACAAAAATCAGGGAATGCAACATTAAGCCAAGTTACTCTATAGCAACATTTTTAAATCCTGCTCCTGGCGACCCAACAGCTCTGCACAGTTTAAACTGTTTTCCACCCTAATGGACGTGATCCAGATCATGTAATCAGTTGATGAGCTGGATCAGGTGAGTGAAGGCCTGAAACTGTGCAGAGCTCTGGGAATACTAGGAGCAGGATTAAGAAACATTGCTCATTACAAATGGTATTTTTGTTTTTAAGGCTTTGGATCACATTTTTGGCTGCAGAGTCACAGTTTTGCTGTATTTTGTTCTCACCTGTACTTACTACATTCTTGCTAATAAAAAGTTTAATTTCATATATACAAAATGCATTGTCATTATGTTGATCTATTGGAGATGCAGCTTCACATCATATATCAACTGTTATTTACACTGGAGCTTGTTATATAAATAGCCCTGTTTCTCTAATCAATTTTACTGCAAGTGAAATACTGTACAGCAGGATGTGTTGGACTGTCAATACCTGGATCTAACAAACGTCTGTACACATGGATGGATTTAGTGATTTTGGGACCATATGCAAAACAGGAATTAGACCCATGCATCTGGGTTATTTTAGTTATTAGGATGTTTTGGGGTTTTTAATATTGTTTTACTTTGTCTTTTTTGGCTATTTTGTACTTTCATGGGGTTCTTGGCTCATGGGGGCTTCATGGCAGCTACCTAACCTTACCTAGGGCTAGTCCTTGAATGCACACTAATATGCTTTTTTTTCTTACTTATCGGTACAAGACTTGTTACATTATTCAGACACCTACATTTTTTTACAGTATCGCACATTGAAAGTTGAACCCGGTCATACCCCACCTAACCTATTTTGAGGAAAGACAACATACATTCACAAGTATACACATGCATACATACATACACATGCACACATACACAAATACATACGTGCACACATAAAGTACATACACACACATACATACATGCATGCACATATACATACATATACACTCATACACATGTGCAGTGGTGTTTGAAAGTTTGTGGACCCTTTAGAATTTTTTAGATTTAAGCATCAATATGACCTAAAACATCATCAGATTTTCACACAAGTCCTAAAAGTAGATAAAAGTAGATCATTTCATTATAGCAGTGACTTTTAAAACAGGATGATGCATATTTTGACTATCTGAAAGAGGAATCTTTCTAAAATAGTTATTGATTCAAGTGTTTACTTATGTAGGTAAAAGTAGATGTTTAACAACCTGTTCAAATACATCAGAATGCAGGAAATGGCATCTATTTTATTCAAAATTTTCTGGGGGAGGACAACCAGACCCCCCGCCAGTGTGTCCCCCACACATTACATTACTTCTGATGCCCCTGCATTTGTGTTAGCTTACTGGCTTACTGATTTCTAAACTGTAGGAATAATTCATTGACCAGTGGTACTGTGATCATTACAGTGATTAGTGATAGTGATAGTGAAGTACACAGTGTAAAGTGAAAGAATGTGTAATATAATGTCCAACCACATTAACTTAACAGCTGTCTGATCAATTAACCAGTGATTACCTTCTTTGATGGGTTAAATTGTGAATAAAAGGAAGTGTTTCCTGCTTTCCTCTGCTTTTATCTGGAGGTGCTTCCTGTGGGCTGTTTGTACTATGGAAGAGTGATGGAGGAGTGAAGGTGGTGGAATCTGTATCCAGGTATCTGATGTAAATTTAAGTTAATATACAGCTCATAAATGCTGGAATCATGTGCCTCAGAATATTAATGCAAATTCTGATGTTTATTCCATAACATGCACAGACATTTTAGAATATTATGACCACCAACTTAGGCCATAACATCACAGATTATATGTGACAGCGTTTGCTGCATGTTTAAATAAATGAACACACCAGTCAGTTGTAGCAGAGTGTAAAACCATCATCATAGGCAAAAGATGTGATGTGACTGATGTCCAAAAGGGCATGATGATAGGATACTGGGCAAGGGGTGGTGATCTCAGAAGCCACTAATATTGTAGGATGTTCTAGAGCTGCTGTAGTGATGATGTACTGAGAATGCATCTCTCACTGAGTGTCTCCAAAAGGCATAATAGTGGTTCCCCATGGGCCATGGATGCCAGAGGGGAATGGTGACTCTAGTGAGTGGTACAGAGCAATCAATGAGCCATAGTGGACCAGTTAACCTTAGGAGCAATGAAGAAAGTGTTAGGGATCAACAATGATCAAACTCTATGATCTACATGCAAAAATTGGCAGTGCTCTCTCTGGGCAGGTAGATGATGCTCTCTCTCCCTATCACTCACACATTGCAATGTCCGCTGGCTCAGGCATCTACTGATTGGTCCATTCAGAGTTGGGAATCCTGCGCTCTCCTCCAAGCGTGTTGGCTCCCCAGTGACGGTGTATCAGTGGTAGTTCAAAAAGAGGCGGTGACCGTATCACATGCAATGGAGGAGGCTTGTGCTTGTCTTCACCCTCCTAGAGTCAGGAACATTTCAAAAGTGATGGGGAGAGGCCTAACAGATGGGATGGGCTAATTGGCTACTACTACCCACGGTTAGGTAGATGGTCATAATGTTCTAATATGACTGTATATTATACATTAAAACCATTTAATGATGTAAAGAACTGTTTACAAGTTTTTTCTTCTACTTGTGTCGCCCTATAGAACCTTGGAGAAAGCTTATTTTTAAAGAGTTTTCTTGAGTAAGAGGGCAAAGCTGCTGTAGGCTGGTGGATGGGTTTGGTGAATGTACTGCTTTTTGTGACATCACCAAATGGGCTAGTATATGGACTGGGGGGTGAATGGGAAGGTATGGAATTTTAATAATGTTTACATACCACATCAGGTTCAGGTTTCCATGATATACTGTATCTACTGATGGTTCAGTTGAGGTATTAAAGAGCACATGGTAGAACACCAATATGTTCCTGGAGAGAATTTGACACCCCACCCCGCACACACACACACACAAACACTCAAATCCTACACCAGACATGGATCAGAGATGTTCTAGCACCATTGACTATATTTAATTACTCATCCTCTGTACTAATACAGTGAGCTCAGTGCTGAATGTTTTTAATAAGACGAGACTAAAAATAGAAGATGAAACTTGATAATCTGCTCTCACTGCCATGTCTCCACAGGGCTTAAGCCCAGAACTATATAGAGGAGTGGGACTGTAAAATCACACAGCAGTGTTCAGTGAACTGCTACAGTACATCTGAGCCCAGAGGTAGCAGCCAGGACCATCATCACCAGCTAAACTGTTATCCTGAAATGGCTTCAGTATAATTTAAGTGATTTGATCTTCCTTCAAAACCAACATTCTGCTGCACTCTGGAATGATAAGTTTGGCATCAGGGGTAATGGTTTCTCTGCACCATCAGGCTTCAAAGTGAAAAAAGTGCCCACAAAAGTGCCATAAGAACTGGGCATGAAACTGCAGTGGTTTAAAGACTGATCTGACACAATGCGCAAAGCTGACAGCTAAATGATGGCTGTGAAAACACATTTCATGCAAAATGGATTTGCAAGGGTGAGCAATAGAGCAAATACATAACATGCTGATACAAACACTTTCATGAGTTATATGCAACACACCTAGTCAAACGTTTTGTCAGTTTTTTTAATGCAAATGAGTTAATACATCATCTACAGCAGGAACATGGATGGAATTTAAGTGCACAGTTTCTATTTAATTGCTGAATTTAACTTACAATATAACATTTATTGTGCAACAGACTTTTTTAATATGTTAAATTCAGTAGATAAACCGTATGTATACATTCAAATGTGTAGAAGTTTGTTCCCCATAGGTGTTTAGCTTATTTTAATTTAAAAAAATCAACCAGGCCCCGAGTGGCTCAGCAGGCTAAGACGCTGACACTATGATCAGAAGATTGCGAGTTTGCATCCCGGTCATGCTGTTTTCCATCAACAGCCAGGGCCCAAGAGAGTAAAAATTGGCAGTGCTCTCTCTGGGCAGGTAGATGGCGCTCACACTCACCCTATCACTCACACATTGGAATGTCCACTGGCTCAGGCGTCTCCTGATTGGTCCATTCAGAGCTGGGGATCCTGTGCTTTCCTCCGAGCATGTTGGCTCCCCAGTGATGGTGTATCAGTGGTAGTTAGAAAAGAGGCGGTGGCTGTATCACACACAGCAGAGGAGGCTTGTGCTTGTCTTCACCCTCCTAGAGTCAGGGACAGTGCAAAGTGATGGGGAGAGCCCCCTAGTGAGTGGGATGGGTTAATTGGCTACTACTACATTGGGAAGGGGAGAAAAATTAGCAAAAAAAAAATCAGCCAATTAATGAGTACAATGACCTTGCAATGTGTCAAAATGAACTATTTAATAAAGATGTCATTGATAAAATGATGTAACAGGCTGCCACTTAATTCACTTCTTTAAACTGATTACTGAAATCATATAAAATACATTGACAGTTTCTATTATAGGGCGACATGGTGGCTTAGTGTTTAGCATGTTTGCCTCTCAGTGCTGAGGTCTTGGGTTTGAGTCCCCATCTGAGCAGAGTTTCCATGTTCTTCCCGTGTCTGCGTGGGTTTCCTCCGGGGTCTCCAGTTTCCTCCCACAATCCAAAAACATGGAGGTCAGGTGGATTGGGTACTCTAAATTGTGTGTGTGTGTGTGTGTGTGTG
>BRDA01069330.1:0-16690 GCA_036984385.1 Crenuchus spilurus
AGAGACAGAGTGAGAGAGAGGAGAGACAGAGTGAGAGAGGAGAGACAGAGTGAGAGAGAGGAGAGACAGGGTGACAGAGAGGAGAGACAGGGTGAGAGAGAGGAGAGACAGGGTGAGAGAGAGGAGAGACAGAGTGAGAGAGAGGGAGACAGAGTGAGAAAGAGGAGAGACAGAGTGAGAGAGGAGAGACAGAGTGAGAGAGAGGAGAGACAGGGTGACAGAGAGGAGAGACAGGGTGAGAGAGAGGAGAGACAGAGTGAGAGAGAGGAGAGACAGAGTGAGAGAGAGGGAGACAGAGTGAGAAAGAGGAGAGACAGAGTGTCTCTGTGTTTATTTGTGTATATTATTACATATTAATACTTATATACTGTATATATATTTCAAATTATTATATAATAAGATATTATATAATGAATGAGTGAATGTGTGGAAAAAGGAAATAATCCTAAACATCTCTGAGTTAAATCAGTAAAACAAATGTCATTGTCACACAGGGGAAATGAAGATGAGTAGTCAGTCTGCTGATCCAAACTGGACCACTAACCCATCAGGGCAGGTTTCAGCTGTTGCTCCATCAGGCTGCTCCCACAGGCCTGCCTGAGAGGACACCAGCCCCCTGCAGCAGCTCCATTAATGCTGGGAAGTGAGAGATGAGTGTAGAGGGCCTGTCAGCCCCCAGCCTGTTACAGCTGACATATGTCTCTCCTCACGCTCGATTCACCAGCGGCACGAACAACAAGGAAAGACAAGAGGAAATACAAACACATGGCAAAAAAACGAAATGCAAAGCTCTTCAAATCTTCAAAGGATTGAGATTAGCCCCTCCCCCAAACTCTATTCCACCATAATGGAGCCATGTCAGCTTAACCCTAAAACCATCCAGCCGCTGTCTGCTTTCTCACCGAGCAGTGAGAGCTTCAGCCTGTCCACCAACTTCAGACTGTCCTGATCTGAGACCAGCCACACCTTCATCCTTAAAGGGCGAATTCAGCCAGAAATCAAATTTGAACATTTTTTTTCTCCTTCCCTCACATGTAGGCAATGGTACCAATCATTTTATTTTCATTTCAAGGCATGGTGCACGATCTCATGTTGTTCTTTTGACCAACACAGTTGATTGACTGCTGCTAGCTACGAACCACTTCTACTACATGCTCACCTAGTTTTAGAAAATAACACTGTTTAAAACTCCACCAGAGCACAGCTTCAAGTCTACAACATCACCACAAGACACGAGGGATTAATCCAGGGATTAAACGCCACGGTGGGATTATGGTACTTGACTCACACTAGGTGATAGATAGGCTGATTTGTTGAGTCATACCATCTACGTGAATGTAAGCTACCATGCACTAAACCAGAACTGTACTTTTTCTTTCATGGATAAAAGATATTTTAACGGGGGTCCCAAGTGGCTCAGCAGGCTAAGACGCTGACACTATGACCAGAGGATCGCGAGTTTGAATCCCAGTCATGCTGTTTGCCATCAACATCCGGGGTCCAAGAGAGCAAAAATTGGAAGTGCTCTCTCTGGGCGGGTAGATGGCGCTCTCTCTCTCCTTATCACTTTCACACTGCAATATCCTCTGGCTCAGGCGTCTACTGATTGGTCCGTTTGGAGCTGGGGACCCTGCGCTTTCCTCTGAGCACGTTGGCTCTTTAGTGACGGTGTATCAGTAGTAGTTCAAAAGGAGGCGGTGGCTGCAACAAAGGAGGCTTGTCTTCACCCTCATAAAGTCATTGCAAAAGTGATGGGGAGAGCCCCCTAGTGGATGGGATGGGCTAATTGGCTACTACTACATTTGGAAGAGGATAAAAATTGGCAAAAAGGTATATTAAAGATAAAGGTATATTGAATGTTAAGCTGCAAATGTTCCTGGTTCTTTTCACAAATCTGCTGACCTTAGCAAACATCAGACACCAGACATGATTTGATTGACTGATTGCACTTCCCATGTGAAGAAAATCATGTTTTTTATCCACTTAATTTTTAAATGTTAAAGGCTTTATATGTGGGAAGTACTTTGGGATTGTGGTTAGCACGCTCACCTCTCTGCACTGAGGTCTTTGGTTCAAGTCCCCATCTGGGTGGCATTCTCATGTGTGTGCACACCCAGCAAGGGATTGGCGCCCTGTACTGGGCTTAGTTAGGATAGTGTAATGCCCTGCGCCCTGTGAGGGGGTAGGGGACTAACCGCGACCTTGATCAGGATTAAGCGGGTAAGACAATGGATGGATGGCTTTGTATACCTCAAGAAGCTGAGTCACTAGTACAGCCTTACCTTGGACCAGAGCTCATCCTGAAGCCCTCATGCATGAAGACTGCTGACCAAGGGACTCGTGCAGTTACATCACTGACTTACCTTGGAGCCGTTCCTTCATGCATCTTTTACAAAGCTGCAGTGCGAGGCACGGGGCACTCTGCCAGTGATGATGAACAAATATGAATTGTATTGTCTGCGCCATACAATACTGACAATATCCATAGTCTAAAATGCTGGTACAGCTCCACGTGGACCTCTCTGCAATTTTGTGGGCTTGATCAGTCCATCAACATGCGGGAATGAACTGGGCCATGGAGAGGCTTCCTGCTGTAAAATATTCCCTCTCTCATTTTCACTATCTCTTCGGAAAAAAAAGACAATTCGCTGACTCTGGTTTTGCGGTAGAGTCAGCGCTTTTCGGCCAATCTAAATTTGGCTAGCTTCACTGCATTTGCACAAAAAAAAAAGTCATCACGCTCTCCAGGGACGACCAAGTAGTTGGGAGAGGTTATTAATTCTGTGCCCTGTCTTATGGAGCAAACGAATGCGGTAATATATGTGGGAATGATTCATCAAGTCCTACTGCGAATGTCTTTAATAGGAATATAGAGCAGTGGTCAGAATGCTAAGTGTTGTACATGGCGTCAGCTTGACCCCGTCTTGACAAGAAATCTTTATTTGAGTATGGTGAGCATCCCAGGTAGGACTGGTTGGTTCATTACCTTCAGCAGGTGTTGTTTCAGTCAGGTGCGCTCAATAATTTATAGTTATCACATCATCTGTGCTTGTAGAAGTAGGAAAAATCCTGATGTGTTGCTTTTGCTTTTCATCACATCTCCGGCCTCTGCATTGCAGTGCTTCTGAGTTATTCATGGTTGGCTATAATTGATGCTAAAAAAAAAAGTTCTATACCTAATATGACATCATTTTCCCCCAGAAGATCATACTTCTGTACATTGTTAAGACTTTACAATAAGACTACTGGTATAAAGGGTTTATACATTTTTACATCATTACATCATACAAATTTAGATTAATAATGGTTATTAATTAGGTCATAAACGATTACATATCATTAAGGACAGAAGCGCATGTTGTTTGAAAATAGTAATAGTCATTTTGTCCTTTTGTTAAGTATTAGCTTATGTTGATGACCTAAATTGTAGCCGCTTATAAACTAATTTTAAACACTAATAAGCTCTAGTCTTATCATAAAGTGGTACCAAAACTGCAAGGGGCCGCCCCCGTTGGTCAGCTTTCCACCACAAGGGCTGGGCTCCTCTGTCCAGATTCACTACTGCCAGACATCAGCTGTTATTGCCTGTAGCTGTTGACTGACATATTTAAAGGTTTTGCCCAGTGTGCTTTCTCTAAGGGTCTCTAACTGTTTATTTGTTTATTTTTTGCCAATTTTCTCTCCTTAACCCAACCCGTTAGTGGCTCTCCCCATAACTTTGCATTGTCCCTGACTCTGGAAGGGTGAAGACATGCACAAGTCTCCTCCGTTGCGTGCAATACAGCCTCTTTTCGAACTACCGCTTGAAACACAGTCCGTCCCTGGGGAACTAATGCGCTCGGAGGAAAGCGTAGGGTCTCTAGTTTCGAATGCACCAATCAGTAGATGCTCAGTAGATGTTTTCCAAGGTTCACTCTGTTCTTATGCAGAGTGGAATCTCTTCTGGTGCACTAGTATTGTGTGTTTATAGTGAGTAGTGTTTCCTGAGGTGTTGCACTTATGGGAAGGCGGAGCTTCATTCTCATTCTGTGGCTCAGTGAACCTTCCCTCTCTAAGTTATATTTTTTGGGGCTAGTACAAACTCCACATCCTCAGTGGTGCAGCTGCTAGTGTGACAGTATATCCTGCTCTTCATTCCCGCTGCATTAGTCCAAATCCTGGATGCGGCAACTTTTAATTCATGTTTTTGTATTTCCTCTCTGTACAACTTGCCACTTTTCAGTCCAACCCAGTGCCTTGTGGCTCCCGGTTTATCCCAAAAAGTGCCAGCAATCCACAGCGAGTTTCCCACACTTCCTTCCACCTGATTTGGTGGCTTCCACATTACATAAAACAATTTTTAGTTGCTAAATTCTCTCAAGGTAGTACGGTAATTAAATATAGCATCCAAATAAAAGAAGACTCAAGCTAATGTGGGATAAGTGAGTCTTAATACAAACAGACTGGGCTGTGCATACATGCACAAAACATAACAGGGATTCATTGGATTACTGAAGTTAAATCAGAAAGCAGCAAATTATAAAGTCTTCATGTGGAAATCCTATTTCCGTCTCACACTGCAGTCACGGCTAGCCGTTATGTAACATTACATAATGACCCACACAGTGGTACTGACCTCCTGGCAGCTAAGGAACACAATTAAGTACAAGAATTAGTGCGTCTCCTAATTCGCTTCTATATTTACTGGCTTAACAAGTGCAACACTGTCCAAAAGACAAATTTAGCTACAGTCGTTGGCTAGCGCCCATGCATCTGAATGGTCACTGGCTAGCAGTGACAACATTTTCTTTTAAATTTGCCTTTTCATCATATCGTCTTAATCATAAACATTACAATGGAAAACCAGCTTTATTAAAGGGAACATATTGTGTAACACCAAATTTGACTCCCTTTAAAAATTTTAAAGGGCATCATATTTCAAAGCATACCATTGGCTCTCTGTGCAGTCCAAGTAGTGAAAATTAAGCTATTTTCAATTCATTGTTTTTGTGATGTCACAAAAACAGTGGATTTACATATCCGACCATACAACCTATGTCACGCCCCATACTGTTTTGTCTTGTACTGTCCCTTTAAGTTTAATCTTGTCTAGCCCCGCCCCTTGATTGTATGCACCTGTTTCCTGTTGCTTGTCGCTAGTCGTTTTGTTTGCTTGTTTGTTAGTTTTTGTCTACCTTTCATGTGTTTGTTATTTAAGTAATGATGATGATGATGATGATGATGATGGAGCAGATGTTTCTGACTTCTGAATGGAGCGCAAAAAAGAACAGCCAAACAGAACTTTGCATAAATCGGTTATTCTTAAAGGAACAGTAACAAAAACAGCCTGTTTCATGCTGAAGAAGGAAGAGAATTTGGGAAAAATTCCTGTAAAACTGTTGTACAGTCGTGCATGTCTCTAGGCTGTGTGTCTCTCTGGTTGGCCATATGTCCAATGCTATACATAATGTACGTCAGCAGAAGTAGATGGTGAACATCTGCCAAACAGAAGCCCACTCATTGGAATTTCAGCCAGCACCTCGCCGCGCCGTCGGAGATGTGCATTTCTGGCCGCTGAGGAATTTCATGCTTAGAATGAGCAAAATCTCATAATGAAATCATGCCTGACAACTATATTAATGCTCATTAGCAAAGCCACGGCTGGAGTTAGCATCCATAGCAATTAGCAGCCTCAACAGGACAAGTATAGAGACAAGTCTGAAGAAAATGGGAGACAAACTGGAGTATGGAGGAGGTTATAATGGTAGAAAAGGTGAGAGACCATTGCTATGGACAAGTACCCTCCATGATTAAGCGGTGAAACCCTCAGGTCGTAGATTTAGAACAGATTTTTTTTCCAAAGAAAAACAATGAAAAATCCACTTAACGAGCCGAAACACTTTCATCTGATTTGTTATTAAGTGAACGGTTAAACTGAGGACATCGTCAGTGGGGTATTCACTTGGCTTTCATTATAAGGCACCAAATTATAGAAAATATAATAACCAGAGTGAACCAGATAGGACAATAAGGAGCTAATTAAGCACACTGAGAGAAAAGTTCACCATTAAGAATGTAAAGCAGAGAATGGAGGTGACGCAGTTTGAACGTATTTACTTCACACACCTCCAACAGTGTAGGCTAGATTGTGTGGATGAAAGACCTTGAGCTGGAGAGGTGCAGGTGTGAATCACACATGTGGGCTTTGTAGTGGGCATGCCTGCTTTTAAACTCCAAACAATCACAGGTTACGTACGGTGTGACTGAATATTTCAGAAGAATGTTATCAGCGGTAAGTCTGGGAAGGCTTTTTAAATAAAGCAGGAGAGAAAAGCGATGTGATGTGAGGTTCTAAATGTCGACATGTTGTGTCTGAGCTGTTGTTTTTGATCAAGCGTTTGTGCCATCATTTGTTTCATCAAGCATCAATGTGTAATACTGTACTAATTACCTAGCAACACCCTAGCAACCAACACAGAGACCATAGCAACCGCCTAGATACACCTTAAGTCTGGTACACCTTAAGCCAATTGTGGATTGATCTGTACCATTCGCCCGAGTTGATGTTCTCCTTTGGCATCAATGGCCCATAGGGCACCACTGTTATGCTGTTGGGAGGCACTCAATGTACTCTAAGTACATCTTCACTACATCATTGTGCCCTTTTGGCCATCAGTCACATCAGGTACTTTACCCATGATGATGGTTTTACACTCTGCTACAACTGACTGATGTGCTTGCTTATTTATACCTGCAGGAAACCCTGTCATGTGATATCTGTGACGTCCCGGGACGATGTCATCCCAAACCAGGGGAATAATACATGTTTATAGCACATACCTCTTGATATTGTATTGATATTGACATTGATATTGATGTTGCTTAGTCTGTTTAGCGGTTACTGTTTACCCAATTAATTAATCAATGTAATTGGTAGATTACTTAATTACTGTTATAATTGATAACGACAGCTCTAAATACAGTACATGTAAGGTGCACATACAATACATAATGACTTCACAATCTGCCCCCTACTACACACTCCCTTTGGGACATGTGGATGAGCACACACACACACACACACACACACACACACACACACACGCGTTGGGACAGTCTGTGCTGATGGTCCTGGGGCAGAGAGCAGAGCAGACAGTGATTAATTATGTTCGAATGACCATGCGCAACTCAGCATCTGCTGCCACTGAGGAACCTGGAGCACGAGTCAGAAACAATGTGGCCGTTTCAGACTGTTAGAGGGTGACGACCATATCCTCCCCCCAAAGTCATATTTAAACCCCCTTCTAAGGGCCCCAACCCCCAACACACTGCTTCACTCTAAAAACTGAGCTGGAGGGCATCGTGTTATCATGTAAATGTCCATTAAGATCCTCTTAAACATCAGAATCAGTCTCTATAGTGCACCATACCAGCAGTCTCTTCTACTGCAGTTATTACAGACAAGCCAACTGCTATTTACATGACAATGGACCATAGAAATGGTCCAAAATGACTTCAAACGAAATGAAATTATATAACACAAGCATACAAAGAAGTTAAGTTACTGTTTCAAACATTTATTTGAATTTTTTGACAACATTATGTATTTTATATTTACAGTATATTCCATCCCAAAGAACCAACCAACACACGTATTTTTCTTTAGAATTCTCTGATGTAATTCACAAGTCATTGTTCCATCAATGATGGCAAGCCGTCCTGACCCAGATGCATCAAAACAGGCCCAAACCTGATACCACCACCATGTTTCACAGATGAGAGAAGGTTCTTATGCTGAATGCAGTGTTTTCCTTTCTCCAAACAACACTTTTCATTTAAACCTAAAAGTTCTGTTTTGGTCTCATCCGTCCACAA
Organism: Crenuchus spilurus; assembly: GCA_036984385.1. NCBI lineage: Eukaryota > Metazoa > Chordata > Actinopteri > Characiformes > Crenuchidae > Crenuchus > Crenuchus spilurus. The sequence goes on from BRDA01069330.1 coordinate 7,855, forward strand.
AACATTCTTCTAATAGTCTTCTGGCTTGTCCACGTGATCTTTAGCAAACTGCAGACGAGCAATAATGTTCTTTTTGGAGAGCAGTGACTTTCTCCTTACAACCCTGTCATGCACACCATTGTGGTTCAGTGTTCTCCTGATGGTGGACTCATGAACATTAACATTAGCCAATGTGAGAGAGGCCTTCAGTTGTTTAGAAGTCACTCTGGGGTCCTTTGTGACCTCACTGTCTATTACACGCCTTGCTCTTGGAGTGATCTTTGTTGGTCGACACTCCTGAGGAGGTAACAGTGGTCTTGAGTTTCCTCCATTTGTGATATGATACGAGAGTGACACGTGGTAACAAAACAATGACTCACCTACTGTGACACACAAGGAAGGCTTTATAGCTACATAAATGAGATAAATAATGAACACGCAGGGCTGTGCAATGAACAAGACATGATGTGAATGTAAACACAAGCGCATGTGGAGACAAGACATGGAGAAACGTAAACAAGCTTACAGTCATATGCTAAAGCTAATTTGGCATATCATGCTGATTGATATTTACACTCAAAATTAGTGAAAACGTCTACCATGACACTAAAAATGTCTTTACTGTAACAATGAAAAAGACCTCATATCATTGTCAAATAAAATTAAAGTGAATAAAAATGTATTTTAAGGATCGGACTGTGTTACACAAATAATAAAATGCAGAATTCTTTTAGAACATTAACAGAAACAGTGCCTGTAGTTGCAGAACCACTCATATGTGTTTTAGCAGACTGGGTTGATGGGTGACCTTCTGACTGAGATTAGGACACAGAAACCCTCCCACAAAAAGGACAGAAGTTTGCAGCAAATGGCAACACAAAGGCAGCAGCAGTTTCATGAGGCCTGACGTATGCCGCGTTTTGTATTTGTGGGTTCTGGCAGATATTTCAGTCACAAAAGAGCGCCTGTCGCCTGTGTGACATAATGGGATTACGCATGATACAAATTAACATTTTAATCAGCTCAGATGATTTGCATGCTAATTTTGGCCCCGTCTGCAATTGTGCTCTTGTCTAAATAAAATCAGGCCTGAATGCATGGCTACAAAATTAGATTGCTTTCCAAGAAAGAAGAAGTTAAATATAAAGTTACTCATATACGTCCCACAACATACGCTCAAGTAAAAATGTGTATGCGCATATTAAAACCTTGTTTTTACTTTATATATGCAATCAAACCAAAGCTAAGGTTTCATAGCAGGGATATTAATATACGTCCACATGGAACACAATCCAATCCAATACACTGAATAATGAATTAGTATTGCATATAGAGGGGCTTGGAAGTTTGTGAACCCTTTTTCTGCATAAATTTGATCTAAACATTGTCACAAAAGTCCTAAAAGTTTATCAAAAGACAAACAAATGAGACAAAACTATTAGACCTGTTCATTTATTTATTGAGGATAATGATCCAATATTACATTTCTGTGAGTGGTAAAAAGTATGTGAACCTTTAGGATTAGCAGACCATTTAAAGGTGACATTTTGATTCAGGTGTTGTTAATCAATGAGACAACAATCGGGTGTGAGTGGGTGCCCTGTTTTATTTAAAGAACATGACTCTAGCAAGTTATGATCTTCACAACACGTTTGTGGAAGTACAGACCCATTCCAAAAAAATAGAATAGCAGGGAAAAGTTGATTAATTTAAATAATTCCATTCAAAAAGTTAAACTTTCATAGATTATAGATTCAGGGCCCACAATTTAAACAATTTCCAGTATTTATTTGTTTATTTTTACATAATTTGGTCTCCCAGCTCATAAATCCCAAGAAAGCAGGATTTCAAAAAATCCTGTTTATCAACAAAGGAGATTTGTGAGGAGCTCAGAAAAAGAGTTGTTGATGCTCATCAGGCTGGAAAAGGTTACAAATCCAAAGAGTTTGGACTCCACCAATCCACAGTCAGACAGATTGTGTACAAATGGAGGAAAGACCACTGTTACCTCCTCAGGAGTGTCGACCAACAAAGATCACTCCAAGAGCAAGGCGTGTAATAGACAGCGAGGTCACAAAGGACCCCAGAGTAACTTCTAAACAACTGAAGGCCTCTCTCACATTGGCTAATGTTAATGTTCACGAGTCCACCATCAGGAGAACTAGGGTTGAGCCGGATACTCGTTTCAGACGTTCAAGCATTTGTGACGAGTACGATCACGATACAAGTAAAACTAGTCAATATCTGTGCTCGTGCTGAAGGAAAATCCTCATTGGGTAACTGACTGTCTTCACATTCTGTGATTGGCCAGTCACACAGAGCGCCCGGCCCTCTCTACACAAACGCATCTCTGTGTGTGGCTGCACAGACAGTCACTCAGTCACACACACACATGCACACACACATACACATACACACACACACCTTAATCAATATTGTTTACATTCTTGTGGGAAAAAATGCCAAAAACCTTTAGTAAAAAAAATTAAAAATTGAAAGAAAAAAAATCACTTTGATCATAAAATAAAAAAGATTAAAAAGAAAGTTGTGTTGAGTATGACTACTCTTGTTCATGAATAGTAAAGAGTTCTCTTACTTTTGTGATCAAAAACATTTGATTTCAATCTCAATTTTCAGGCTGTTCTGTAAATAGTTTTCAAATAAACAATACATACAGCAACTTCTGATCAATCCACATCAATTTCAGACTTAAAATAATGTACTGATTTAAGCCCCACCCACTTCCGGTTAAACCACGCCTGATTCTGGTTTAGGCCCCACCCACTCCGAGTGCAGATACGGATAATTTAGATGGCTGAACAGATACAGGTACAGATAGTGGTGTACTCGCTCATCCCTAAGGAGAACACTGAACCACAATGGTGTGCATGGCAGGGTTGCAAGGAGAAAGTCTCTGCTCTCCAAAAAGAACGTTGCAGGTCATCTGCGGTTTGGTAAAGATCACATAAATCAACCAGAAGCTTATTCAAACAATGGGCAGATGAGACCAAAATGTATCCTTTTGGTTAAAATAAGAAGCATTGAGTTAAAAACGAAAACTCTGCATCGCATCTGTGATACACGGTGGCGGTAGTGTCATGGTTCAGGCTTGTTTGATCATGCAGCACGACAATGATTCTGAGCACTCAAATTGTTGTACAAAGAAGACTAAAGTTCTTGTTTTGGATTGACCAAGTCAAGGTCGTGCCCTTAATCCACCGGAAATGTTGTGGAAGGACCTGAAGCACTGAAGCGTTCATGGCATTCCTCCAAGCCGATGTGCAGGACTGATCAAAAATGAGCATTTAGTTATTGCTGTTGTGCAGTAATTGATGCACAAGGGATTCGCAACAAATAGTGGAAGCAAAGGTTCACATGCTTTTGCCAATCACAGACGTAATATTGGATCATTTGTGACAATCTGATGAAGGTTTCGGTCAAATGTATACAGAAGTATACAACACTCGATGCTACTTTACAGTGATGTACAACACACAATGGTGCAGCCACTCTGTACCTCATCTGAACATTACAGCTAAGATAAAGCTTGAAAGCTGTCTACAAACTGTCTTAATTAAGCCTATGGGAACCCAAAGAGCCACGTACGCCTTCTCTCTTTGGACTTCAATGCAATCAACAACCTGCGTGTCAGCAAATTATGCCGATTAGATTGAAAAATAATGCCCCCTCAGGCTGAAGGAAGGTGCAAAGGGGGAGAAAACGGATGTGAAATTAGGTCTGAAACCTAATGGTGCATAAATAGTCCAAAAAAAAGTGTTTAAATCATGTGTGCCAACCTTTTTCTCTAACTTACACAGTGTTACGGGGAGTTTTTCTCCCAATGAACACGTCCCTCTGTTTCCTCTGAGAGCAGGAGGCTGGAGCCCGTAGCTTTTTGCCTTGTCTGCTTTAATGAGGAAAAGATGGAGGGAGCGAGACACCCATCTCCATGGAGACTGGTGAGATCCACAGCACTGTCCTCTCTCAGAGCAGCCCTCAACCCTGCCCGCTCCACCTCTACACACATTCACAACAGCACTTCAGCAGGGCCTGTAATGTATATGCATTATACAATGCCATGACATGGAGTCATACAGGTGTCTCACAATGCAACCCCTTGTGCACCTATGGTTGAAATAACGTTGCCAAAGGTGCCCTCTAGAATGTGTGAGTGGCCCATTTTTTGCAAAAAAATTTGATGGTGTGCCCTCTAGACCAAGAAATGTTGATAATGTCTTAATGAGTGCCCTTATTTGGTTGCCTTTCCAATAGAAAAGGATGCATTAAGTCCTTTATTGCGCCCCTACTAGACCCAAACTGAGCCCTTTTCAGTAGAGGAAAGGTGATGCAGTGCTGTAGGCTATAGGGCTCTCCTACAATTGTATATGATGAAGTGCCCAGGTAGGTGCCCCTCTAATTGAGAAGTGCCCCTTTAAATAAGTGTCCTTCAAACATCCTGAGTCCGTTACTGATCTGTGTATATGTACCTACTATATATATAGAAGAAGGACAAGCCTCTTGGGTCGGGAGGCCGACCCCTGACCCAATCAAGCTCCAGGTGTATGGAGTTGGGGGTGGGGCTCCAGAAGTTTAAAGCCTGCTCACACCACAAACACAGAGACTGTAGAGAGCTGGGTCATCCTAAACCTACACAAAGGTGAGTACACAGGGCTTTATGGATTGTATGGAGTCTTATTTTGATGCTCACATAGCTTTCCAGGGCCCCTATTGGGCTTAGTCTTTGTATTCTTTTGGGTTTTGGCGTTTGATGACGGTTTTCTGTGGAATGTGTGGATAAAAGCACTCATACTGAGCTAAGAACCTGGTCAATGAAATGTCATAGGGGTCTACCAGCAGGGGCAAAAATCCCAGCCTACAGGAGAATTGTGGCTGAAAGATGAAACTGATGGACAGGGACAGCCAACCGCTTGCGAATGACAATTTCCAGACAAGAACTGCTTCTAGAGTCCTTCACAACCAATTTCAGAAAGAACTCTCAACAAGGACCATAAACACAAGACCTTTGGCCTTGCGGACCACAATTCTGAGGAGGATTTCCTGTAGACGGGGATTTTTACCAGCATAGAGCTGATTTCAGATCAGTAAGATCTTATTATTGTGTTTAATCAGAAGAACAATAAAACAACGATATTGGAGTAAAAACTCATGCTCATCTTTGTTCATGTTCCTGTGACTACAGATAAGAGGTTTATGGTCCATAGGAGAGCAGCCAGCATCCCTGGACATAAGAGAAGGATACCAAACCCGTCTCTTCTGGATGAGCTATAAGTGTGGCTTGTCCTGGTAGTGTCCAGACCTTGCACGTGTTTTGACATGCCTTTGTGTGTGCGTCGTGAATATGCATCAGTGTTAAACCTTTTCCCACACACACACACGGCCCCCCTCTTCGTCCTCTTCCTCCCCCTTCAGCACCAGTCTTTGTCTGTCTCAGGGGAAGGCGGAGGCGTTGCTGTAGTGACTGCAGCGACAGAAGGCTGAGGGGCTGCACTGCCTTGTGACCTTCACAGAGAGGGTGACCATCACCGAAACACATACGGCCCCACTGCTGTCTGCTGAAAGTGTTAAATCACCAATAAATAAGTAAATAAAACTCTGCATTGTGTGCACACATACAAGCACAGTCAGCTTCAAGCACCTTTCATTAGCATTACAAAGCCATTATCCTAATAAAATAAAAGGCAGCATTATGCAGCACACTAGCTCACTACAGAAACGGCTGCACACACACACACACACACACACGGGTTTGCCTGAATTTGCCCCAGTATTTAAAATCCAGATCAAAGGCAACAAAAAGGAGAATCTCTACCACTGTTCAGCCTCAAAGGCCAGTTTTACTCTTATTCTTCAACGTACATCCAAATAAATGCACTTCGTATGTCTGGCTTTCGCACTATTGTCTTTGCCACTGTGTCAGCTGGCACACGGAGTCGGGATGGGCACGAGTGTGTCTGGATACCATCCGTCACCTAACACAGTCCACATCACTACATCTCGATAGTACCATCCAAGCCAAGGGTGGTTATTCCCACTATTACTGTAGGTAAGTGCTTATAATATTCTGCTATGACAATATACTCAATGTCATGTTACTTAGTTGTAAAGTCCATTAATTATATATAACGGGACACCTTGAAGACTTGTTTTCCCACTTATACCCCGGTTGCCGCACCTTTAGGCTGTGGATCAGACTAGAGCAGTGCTGAGAAGGACCCACCACAATAATACCAGCTCTGTGGGGGGTCCTGATCATTGAAAAACATGGTAGGAGGCTAACAAAGTATACAGAGAAACAGATGGACTGCAGTCTGTAATTGTAGAACTGCAAAGTGCACCTGTACGCTAAAATGCTAAAATGGACAATGAGTGGAGATAGGCTTGTTTACTGTTTAACATCTCCTTTGTTCGTGCCATGATGAGTTCTACAAAAGTGTGTTGTGAAGTTTGGTAGATCACTAGTCGCATTTCCGTTGCAGTTTTGCGCAAAACTTTATCGATATTCTGTTTTGTTGAAAAAACAATTCGACAAAACAAGTTTCACAGTTGTGGTGTTTCCATTAAATGTGAAATACTTTTATAAAATCACGTGTGAATATGTTTGTTCTCACGGTAAGTCATTACAAACATGGCGGCAGTGGATGTAAACACATACTTCAGCTTTATACATACTGCTACCACGGCACTAGTGCTCATCATCAGCCATCAGAGGAGACGGCGACTTATCGAGGCTTTGGAGTGACAAGCCCCTTATACTTGGGAGCGGCTACGTATGCGGCGTTTTTGGGAAACTGTAGTCGATGGTTTTACAGAAGAGCTGTGGATTCAACATTTTAGAATGACACACTCAACTTTTAATGAACTTTGTGATGCTGTGAGATCTCTAGTGGAGCAGCTGCACATTGTCCAAGGATTCTCCTCATTATTCCAAATATGCCGCGTCATCTTCATCCTCGCACTTTCTGTTGTTGTCTTCTTCTTCGTCGTCTTTTTCGCCAATAGAAACGTCCGGTTGTTGATCACGTGACTACCTTGATGCGAAAAAAGTCTGTTCGAGTGTTTCCATTACACTTTTGCGATATAAACCAATTTCGATACGACTGAGAAACCACCTCATCTTAGCGCAAAAGACTTTTATCTAAAAACTTGATTTTTCGAAATTGTCGTGTTTCCCTTAAACACATTTTTATTCGCAATTCTAATTTGACATTTCATGGTCAATGGAAATGCGACTAGTGTTCTTTAAATAAAACAGGGTGCCCACTCACTCCTAATTGTCATCTCATTCACTGAAAACACCCGACTCTAATTTCACCTTCAAATTAACTGCTAATCCTAGAGATTCACACTTTTGTCTCTCAAAAATATGTCATATTGTATCATTTTCCTCAGTAAATAAATGAGCAAGTCTAATATTTGTGTCTCATTTGTTTAACTGGGTTCTCTTTGTCTACTTTTAGGATGTTTTAGGGTATATTTAAGCAGATATATAGAGCACTCTAAAGGGTTCACAAACTTTCAAGCACCACTGTGTGTGAAGTAAAAATTCACTTGCAGATGTTTTGTAATGATGAGTAACAGGAAGCAGAAGGGAAGGCTTTGTTGGATTGGCTGGCATTATGAACATCTCCTACAGAACATTGAAAGCAGAAAACATCACTTCATACATTAAAAGTTCAGCTTTAAGCAGGTAGATCAAAGCCTGTTAAGAGTGAGCGGCCATCATTTCCATAGAAGTGAAAGCTGTGCCCTTGATCGCTGCCCACCAGTTTAACGCCTCTGCTGCATCTCCGCATTCCTGTGTGGATATAAAGAATGTGAAGTGAAAAAGTGAGTAATAACAAGTACTAAATAGCTAGGATGCTGCGAGAGCCTCACTGCTGGTCTGTTTAAGGCTCTACCATGAGGAGTCCTCCCATCATAGGGGATGAGAACGCATTACCACAATGCAAAGAGCAAATAGTTAAATACTTAACGAAACAGAAATTCAAGACTCATTTTGTCAAGATCAGGAAACGTTCAGCTGGTCTTGCTTCGGGCTAATGTCATCAATATAATTACAAAAGCTGTGTAAAGAGGAATTCCACCAAAGTCCACTTGCATAACTGAGATTCAACTCATTCAGAATGGAGTAAAGTAGACAAACTTAGACTTTGACTTGTTTATAGTGGTGGCGATGGGAACCAAAGGACACTGTCTGCCGTCAAGTTGATTCTGTCTCCTGGAGCTGTGCAGTTTCCCTAGAACAGGGGTAGGCAACTCCAGTCCTGGAGTGCCGGTTTCCTGCACAGTTTGGTGATCTACCTGATCAAACACACCTGATTCAACTCAGCGGGCAATTAACATGTTTAATTGTAGTGTCTGAGCAGTGACATCACCAAACTGTGCTGGACTGGAGTTGCCTACCCCTGCCCTAGAACATCTTGTTGTCTGTTTGGGTCTTCAGGCTTCTTAATGGCTCGTTCATGATTCATTTAATTGTATCCATGGCAACAGGGTGCAACGTGAAGGGTGCTAGCATCTTAGCGTTGTAGGATCTTCTAGAGCCGCTGTAGTGAAGATGCACTGATAATGGACTTCCTCTACACCGAGTGCCTTCCAACGACATACCAGTGGTGTCCCATTGATGCCAGAGGGGAACAACAACTCCAGCGAGTGGTACAGAGCAATCAACACACCACAGAGAGCCCGTTACCAACTGTAATGAACAGGAGCAATGAGGAAAGTGCCAGGGACCATGATATCACGTGGCATCTCAGGCCAAGTTCATTCCAAACCAGAGGAGGTCAGATTTTGATATGACTGTTAGGACTAAACTTGCTAAATGACACACATCTGT
>BRDA01069336.1:3317-36560 GCA_036984385.1 Crenuchus spilurus
TGATTTGTTTAACACTTATTTTTGACTTACGTTACTACACCTCTACCGTTTACAGTTATAAAATAAACATTATCTTCTATCTACTGTCTAGTTTTCAAATTTGACTCTCTTTCATAGTAAAATTCACTTTTTATACAACAAAGTTTTAAAGTACAGCAGTTGTTTAAGGTTTTTTCAACCCTGTTCCGTTAAAAATGGTGACACACCGTAGGGGGGAAGAAGAATGTTGTGAGTTGTCTACAGACCCCTGTCTCCTATTGACATTTGCCATCTCCACATCATTGCATTCAGTTTTTATTCACAATTTGTTTAGTGTCCCAACTTTTTTGGAATCCGGTTTGTATAATTTTATTTCTAGTATTTGCCAATTTTCCTACTCCCAATGTAGTAGTAGTCAATTAACCCATCCCATCTGCTAGGGGCTCTCCCCATCACTTTGTAATGTCTCTGACTCTAGGAGAGTGAAGACAAGCACAAGCCTCCTCTAATGCGTGTGACGTAGCCACCGTCTCTTTTCCAACTATCGCTGATACACCGTCACTGGGGAGCCAATGCGCTTGGAGAAAATCACAGCCTGTTTAATTCTGAAGGATAAAGGATTTTGGAAAATGGTTACCATGACTGAAAAAAATCAAAGACACATCATAAGTAGAAAACAAAATTAAGATATGTGTTCTTTTAAGCACAACAAGTGGTAAAAAATCAAATTAAATTGAAGTAATCCTCATTCATGTGCTGTTGTCTTGGTAAGTGACTGACTTACTGAAGCTGCCTTCAGTCTTGGAGTGGCCGTTTATGTACACATAGTCATATCTACTGTATTACAGCTGTTGTCATTAGTCATACTTTGTATAATGCTAGTATGCAGAATTAAATGAAATATACACATCACAGTCAGATTTATTTCACACAAATGTACATTTTCTTACATAAATGGAGATGGTGAGCATTCAGGGGTGGCATGTGAAAGCTGATGTAGGAGAAATGCTGAAATTAATTACTAGCTTTACTCATTAGTGGATGTTTGAAATGCCAGGATGGAAATATTCAAGATTAATGAAAAAGAAATGCTGTTAAGCTTTGCATCACAATAGTGTTTGAGCTGAATGTAATTGTCCTTTCAATACATTTTTATTTGCCCCCACTGTAGACAGTTTTCTTCAATTTGTGGACATATTATGTATTTTATTGTATTGAGGCTTATGGAATCTTAATGTCTATACACAGTTCTCCCAAATCTAATACTCACCTCATGTTTTTGAATCACTAGCTGCATAATCCTGCAAGGTGCTTCAACATACTTGGATGAGAATGCTAATAACTAAGCTATGCTAGGCACTTTAAAGAGCTAATATTATGGAAACTGATTTTGTCTTCATTGTTTTAAATAAAGACATTAAATAAAGACATAAATATTAAACATAACATGCACATTCTTGTTCATATGGCCCAATGATCTTTGTTTTTGTTAACACTGTTCTTATACATGCCCACTGATTTAGCTTACCACAACCTAAATATATAACGTTTCAGCCTAGAGTGCTTTTTAATGAAGCACAATGACAGCTAGTCTGACACAGTAACAAAAACAGCCTGTTTAATTTAAAGAGATAAAAAGAGGCTAGAAAATAATATATCTGAATCACTACTGTGATTGGTACATAAAGCCAGACACATTTCAGTGAATATAAGTGAATGAAATTGTAAGTGAACATCAGTAAACAAAATAAATTACAAGATAAATATAGGATATGGGCCCTTTAACATTATCTGGCTGCCTATGGAATTCAGTGAGCCTTAGTGATGATGACACATGGCATGGTGCCTGTAAAACATTGTAAAGCATATTTCTGCATGGCTTGCACTTTTGGTTATTGATGTGCTACTTGGGAACTTTTTCATAACAGGATGATAACCACACAAAGCCTAGAGGTGTCTCAGACTTGTAAGACTAAGTGTGTAAGCCTGAGTTATACAGCATGAATGTTTGTGCATGCTCTTGGTACACTATATTGAATATAAAAAGGATTGGGGCACCTGCTCATTCACTGCTTCTTTCAAAAACAAATATTTTTGTTGGAGTAACTCTGCTGTCCAGGGAGCATCTGATTGCATTCAGTGACAAGAGTATTTGTGAGGCCAGGATGTTGGATGATCATCACCACATCTCACCTCCAACTCCATAAATCATCCCAAAAGTACTGGATGGAGCACAGTCATTCCAGAGAATGCAGATCCACTGCTCTACAGCTCAATGCTGTGGTTCGTTATACCCCTCTGGCCCATACATGGCAATAGGCATAGTGCCAATAGGTTCAGGTTTATCTACTGCAGAGGGGTCAGAGGGGTCCTATTCTACTTCTCTACAGAGACTAGGCAAGCTGTGTGTGTGCCTTTGTGTCAGCAATGAGTGCAAGGGGTGTCCACAAACATTTGGACATATAATGTATCTCTAAGCGTAAACACAGTTTGATAATCACTCATGATGGGAGAGAAATGTCTCGTGGTTTAATGTTTCTTTTTTTCTGCTTTTGAACTTCACAGGCCTGTCGGCTCCAATTTACTTGTATTGTGGAGGAACAGGGAACAGGCGTTTTTTTGTAAAAAAAAATCCCTGACACCTGTTGTTTGTTTGGCTTACATAAGAGCATGCTGCCTTGAACAAAAAAGACCCATGGCAGATCCTCCACATTCGCCTTCCCATCTTTTTCTTTTGCCTCCTTTGTCTCCCCATCTTTCTTTCATTCTCCGCCTCCTCCCCTATATGATATCTCTGGGTGTGCATCTTGTTCTTCTCTCAGTTCTTGCTCATTCTCTGATCTTTCCTTTCACAGTGCAGTGCATGCTGGGAGGAAAGTCACTGGCTTCCTAATGTGTTGCGGTTGCCATCAGTTAAGCTGCAGTGGCTACATGCTTTGCTTTGGAAAACATTCAAAACTCTTTGGGGAAAAAAATAATGTAATTTATGTAATTTGGTTGTTTGACTTTGGTTGTTGTAAGGTGCTATATAAATAAATGTTGATTGATTGATTGATTGAATTTAATGTCATTTTTAAGGATGATGATCAGAACTGGCACATTGGCACATTAAAAACAAAACGTGTCTTTTTTTTCCAATGTTTTTAGTCATAATTTTATGACATAAATAACATGGTGCAGCATAATTTTGCATGACTCATCATGCAGGGGAGCGATAAGTGTCCTACACTGATATGGCAATTTATTTGATTAGCGTTACTTAAATAGACAACTGATTTTTATTTAAAATGCTTTTTTTATTGTGAAAAGGTCCAGTTATTCTCATTAAAGCGCAAATAATGTTCTTCATATTAGAATGTCAAGTGTTCATTTAGCCCACAGCATGAATAGACTAATAAAAATCCACCAAACAATCCAAAGACCATTTTTATGGCTCACTTGACAAAAATATAAATAAATAAATAACACAGGAAAATGGCTGCTAAAAGATAGTTTCACTTTACGTTAACACATACACACTTGTGGCAAAGGTTTATTGCTACCCCCCTCTAACCTCACCCGTCATCAGTGTGTGTGTGTGTGGTGTCCTCCCTATGCCAGGCCGCAGGGTTCTTGGGTGTGTGTGAGGTGGATGGCCTCGGCTGGGGACAGTAGACCGCACACAATTAAATTAGCCTGCACTTGGCACTGAGCACACTTGCCCCAAACCTGCCTTCCTGCTGATTTAATTTCCTCTGCTGCTCTGCTGAGAGTTTCTCCACTGCCCCTCAGTGACCGCCCCACTCACCTTCCACACACTCACACACACAAGAGAGAGAGAGGGGGGTGTAATACAAAATACTTACACTAAATACTTCCTGTATTAGTCATTATCCTCATTATACAGTTAATAGAACATTAAATTCCAACACTCAATACATCTATTACCTTGATATTGACCAGTAATGGACAGTTTTTTTCTTATGTGAGTGAGAGTAGAATATTTAGGCATTTAAAGTTTTAATCTTAAGACTTTGGTTCTAATTATTCAGTAACTACTATGAAAATAATGTGTAAACTATGATGATTTCACACGTTGGCCTACATACCAATCACTTGAGTTTGAAGGCCACCCTACAGTAAACAACAACAACAACAACAACAACAAAAACACCCAATTTTCTCCTCAATGTGTTTTGGTAGCCAGTTCTGATGGATTACCTGGCATACACCTGAGCCAGCCAACATTACTTACTAGTGCTGGGGAGAGAGTTCCATCTTACCTGCCCGGCAAGAGCAGCCCAGTCAGTGGCAAGCAGCATGATTGGGAGTCATACATGCGATCCACAGATTATAGCAACAGTCCCTTAGTCCACTGAGCCACTCGGGGCTCTGACAATGTTAAGGTTTTAATGGCTTTGTTGCAATATAAACTATATACTGTACATTATCCCCAAACCGACTATTTTTCAATAGCACATTGTTTACAGGGGAATTTAACTGATTCTTGAAAAATGTTTCATAGTTAAAAGCTTGATAGACCCTTTTGATGTGAAAAGTGAATTGTATGGAAACCTGCTACGTTCACATTACCAGGCTGAAGTGACGCAAGTCTGATTTTTTGGCCTAATGTGGCTCCGATCTGATCTTATCAGGACTGTGTGACATGTCAAATCATATATTTTAATCAGATTTGAGTCACTTTAATATGTGGTATGTATTCGATTCGTGAACATGCGACTTGAATGTGACCGTATTTCATGTGTCTATGCGCATGCGCGTAGCTCTGAGACAGAACTGGCTTCTCTCCTGTTTGTACACAGAGCTGCTGAAACAGCAAAAGAAGCCGGCTGGTTTTTATTCACCTTCTCCACCTGATCATGTACAGTCCACCAGCTGTTGTCCGCAAAACACCATCTTACACCAACAACTAACACGTCAGTTTTACCAGGTTGAATACAATCAGTCGACTCGCAAGTAGAGTTGCCAGGTCCCAAAACAATACTCTAGCCTAATATCTGACAAACAATAAACAAGCTGAAACTAGCCCAAAATTTAAAGTTTCTTAAGAAACTTTAGAAGTGTCTTCTAATATTATTTTGTCATTCATTTTCTCTATTTGACCAAAACTTCTACACCCCGCCAACTCTGTAGTTTTACCCGCGATGTATTTTCGCAAACCTGGCAACCCTGGTGACTGCGGCGAAGTGCATAAACGTATCGATGTGCGCATGCGTGCTTTTCCAGAGACAGATTCGTTCACATTAGAAACAGGTACAGTACACTTATGTTTATGAATGCTTCAAAATAGTCAAATCCGTTTTATGAGTAATGAGTTTTGTGATGTGAACGTAGCCACACAGACTCAGGCCTAGTCCACACGTAGCCGGGTATTTATAAAAATCTCCCCTACATCGTTTTCAAAAATAATATCATACACACGTGATCGTTTTAAGAAAAGTTTTCATCCACATGAATAACCATAAATACGCCGTAGAGTGTTGTCATAAAGACGCCAAGCGCAAAGATGGCAGTGTAACACAAAGCTATTTGTGGCTATTTCCCTCTCAAAATTTCCCACCAGACAGCGGTGCGTCCAGCTCTGATCCAAAACCGTCTGCGACGACGTCAAATGGCCTGCCTCCGTATTTGGAGGGAGAGTTGGCATAAAGTACCTAAACACACAAAGAGTGTTTGAATTAACATAAAAATGAAAAATTCTTTGCTGGCGTTCATCCTTCCACAGCAAGGCAGTCAATTACAGTGGTCGCGCATATGACATCACAGCATCATTTGTCGCAGATTGTGATGTTCTGGACTCTAAAACGCCGTCTTCACACGTACACACGCAAACACAAAAACAGAGTTTTCATAATCAATCGTTTTTGGTGGTGTAAAACTGCATTTGCATGTGGATGAAAGGCCCAAACGCATGAAAATATATGCGGTTATTCAAATACCCGGCTACGTGTGGACTAGGCCTCAGATTTCTTTACAATGTTTGAGAGAGCAAGTAGTGCTCATTATGCCTACAACACAAACATTTATTTAATGTCCAGAACAAATACTGAAGAGATGTCTTGAATACACATGTCTTAATAATAGCAAAATGATGGTAAATCTGAAAAAAAAAACAGAAAAAGATGGTTGACAGCTCAAACAGTTATTAATAATTAGTGAATGAGGCCCAATAACTCGGGCAACTTTGGTTCCTTTCACCATCACTGTGAACTTTTTGATTCTGCATGTTTCTCTAGACAGGAGCAATTCACATAACCCACTCTAGATGACTTTTTGTTCATGTCTTGACCAATCAACTATGCAGATATGTTAAAAATGTGAAGAACTCCCCTTTAAGACAATTAAAATATAGACTGCAAATCAATAAGCGGCATCACTAAAACATCAGATGTCCACTTCCTTAATACCTGTATTTGGCTGTTCTTATCTGATCCTCACACACTTGTCTACCACCCAGCCATACCAACCCCCCCTCCCCACTTACACACCATTTTGGCATGCAGTAAGGGTCTTCTCTCATACTCAGGCATCTCACTGGAGGCAGAGCTTCCCTTCTGATCCTGTCCACATGTTCTCACACTGCTTGAAATAAAGCTTTAATACAATTCCAGCCATGGCTTCATGAGCTATTGCTGCTGCAGATTTCTGAAGGACAGAGGGAAATGAGAAGACGGCACAGGAGAGAGTGGGAGCTCATGATCACATTGATGATGAGGAGGGAGGAAGATGAAGTACAGCTGTGATGATATGACCTGAAAGGTGAGATTACCACATTCAGAAAGTCGCTTGTAAACATCAGAACAAACACAAACACCCACTGCCACACACACTCATACCTTTGATAAAACAATACACTGTACTATGAACTATATTCTACTATACTACATTATACTGTATGAAGTTCCCAACACTTCACCTATCTTATAATATCTGACATCTACATTTGATTATACTATATACTATACAATACAATACTATGTACAATGAATAAACAATGTAAAAAATAAATTGTACTATCAACAGCATTACTATACTGTACTGTGCTATGCTATATGCTATGTTATACTATATATACTCTTTAAAAAATATTGGAAATGAGACAAAAATATTAGACTTGGTCATGGAAAGTGATCTAAAAAGGATGTGAACCATTAGGATTAGCAGATAATTTGAAAGTGAAATTTGAGTCAGGTGTCAATCAATGGGATGACAATCACGAGTGATTGGTGCCCTGTTTTTTTTTAATAAAGAACAGGGATCTAGCAAAGTCTGATCTTCAGAATACATTTGTGGAAGCATGCGCGTAATTTGCGGGGGGTTACAAAAACATCTTTTATGAATAACTTGTTAATTTTCTTTATTCATGATCAATTTTGGGTAAAATACTAGCATGTTTAATCATTTGGTAATGTATCCCCCCCTTTCCCACAAAAATTTGGTATCATTCAACCTCCACCAAGCAGCAGCGCTCGCCATTTGCAGGGTTGTCAGGGTCGCCAAATTGGACTTGTTTGAAAATCCAGTCGCGGGAGAAAATTCAAGCGTAATAAAAAAAACAATCCCTTATAAACAAAATACTAAATCATACACTCATAGTTGTTTTGCCATTTGCTTCAAACATGTGACAGACATATTTTGGGCTAGTTTAAGCTTCTGAAGGACGGGTTTTAGACTGACTTTGGACTGGATATTTTTTGCTGGACATGGCAACCCTGACTGTTTGCTTGCTTGTGCAAGCAGCTGCTGGGGGAGTGGGTGTCATAAGAAAAAATGAAAAGAGCACCAAAAAGTGGACAAAAAACATTTTTTCATTGTTGGTTGACAACACCGCCTTGTAAAAAGCGGAAAATCAGCAAAATGAGGTAAATGTATATGTATTGTTAGCTGATTATTGAATAACTATGCCGCTGTGTATCAGACACACTATGAATACCCGTTCAGGTATTTTAGCTAGCTCTGTTAGCTAGCTCCGCATTTCTTAATTGTTTAAGGTGCAGAGTAAATACAAAGAAAATTTTATAAATACATAGTAAAAGCATTACAGTGTATTTCTAATACGGTTAACCCAAAATTTCCTGAATCCTTTTAGAAAAGTAAATGATTTAATAAATAAATAAATAAATAGGCAGACAGCTCAACCCCCCTAATGGTGGACCCAAAGTTACGCCCTTGTGTGGAAGTGTATCATGGCATGAAAAAAGGAGATTTCTGAGGACCCCAGAAGAAGGCTTGTTGATGCTCATCAGGCTGGGAAACCTTACAATCCACAGTCCGGAGACTTTTTACAAATAAAGGGCATTCAAGCCCACTATTACCCAGGAGCTAACAGAGGTTAAGGTTAATGTTCATGAGTCTACCATTAGTAGAACACTGAACAACACTGGTGTGCATGGCAGGGTTCAAGCACAAAGCTACTCTACTAAAGATAACATAGACAATCCAGAAGGCTATTGGAACAATGTTTTGTAGAGAGATGAGAGCAAAATGTATCTTTTTGGTGTAAATGAGAAATGTTATGTTTGGAGAAAGGAAAACATTGCATTCCAGTATTAAAAACCTCATCCCATATGTGAAACATGGTGGTGATAGTTTCAGTATCATGGTTTGAACCTGCTTTGCTGCATCTGGGCAAGGATGTTTTGCCATCATTGATGGAACAATAATTCAGAATTATGCCAGCAAATGTCAGGACATCTGGCCATGAGCTAAATCTTAAGAGAACATGGCTTATGCAGCAAGGCAATGATCATAAGCATACAAGTCATTTTTACCAAAGAATTAAGTTCTACAAGAAGAATAAAGTTCATGTTTTTTGAATGCCAAGGTCAATGTCCCAGTTGTAATCCAATAGAAATGTGAAATGACTTAAAGCAAGTATAGTTAACAGATTTATCTGATCAACAATTACTAGAAAATTAGTTATTACAGTTATTGCTGCACAAGGGGTCACACTAGATTAGGGATGGGCGGTATTAGTGTTTTTCATACCGTGGTATAAGCTTGAGAAAATGTGAGTGCCCCCTTCATCACCCCCCCCGCGAGCAGACACGCTGAGAGAGAAAGAGAGGTTCATGCTATAGCGCGATCAAACACGCAGAGAGAGAGAGAATCGTGTTTCGCTTCTATCTTACGAAATAAACAAAATTAAGACACTGAAATTAACTTTAATATGATCAACAGAGCGGGAATCAAGCGTGTGCGCAGATACACAGACGCACAGGACTTTACCAGAGACCAAAATAAACAATTACTTGTTTAGTTTTGAAATAAAAGTGTCAAGTGTGTGTGTGTATGTGTTTCTGTGAAACTGGCGCTGTGTTTTGCTGACGTGTGAAGCACGTTTAAATCGCAGTTTCTTTTTGAAATGTGCCGCAATACCTCACGTGACTAATACCATCATAACTTTTAGATACCGTCACCATATTTAAATACCGCGGTATAACAAAATACCGTTATACTGCCCAAGCCTACACTAGGTACTGAAACAGCGTAAACTGAAAGGTTCACATACTTTTGCCACTCACAAACATGTAATATTGGATCATTTTCCTCAAGAAATAAATGACCAAGTCTAATATATTTGTTTCATTTGATCCCATTTTTTACATTTAGGACTTGTGTAACAGTCTGGTGAAATTGAAAGTTGTATTCCTGTAGAAATGTATACAATTCTAAACTTTTCACAGTCTTTCAAGCTTCACTGTACTATACTACACTACACTAACCTTACTAATACAACTTTTCTATACTATACTAAATATCAGAGCTGTTTAATACATCGAGGTGCACAAGGAAACTAAAATAAAGAAAGAAAACCTTACTTAAAAATATAACCAATGCAAACACAAAGCAAAAGTAAATCATAGCTGACAGAGTTTAGATGAGTGTTTTAAATCAATTTACGTTTTTAGTGGTTTATTGTTATATGTATTATGCGTTTTGATTCTTTTCTTTGTGGTGTATCAGTATACCATTTTGCTAGCTTTCAGAGACTTCACATTAGTGGGATTTTTCAAAATGTTTTAATTAATTATGATACTGAAAGAGGTGACAGTGAAGAGACTCTTCTGTATGACTGGAACTGTACTATGCTTACTACTGTAACTACAACACATCAATATTCACTCTTTCTCTGTTTCCCAGTATTGTCAAACAGTTCAAAATAGTACACAAATCCTTCTTTCAGACCCCCCTTCCTTCTCATACACAGATATATACCTCCCTTCCACATGCGCACATATAAACTGGTCCAGATGATGGCATTAGTTGGGGAGTTGGCTGGTCTCCAGGTGTCCCAGTGTTCTGTAATATTGCCTTCCCCATATTTCACTCCCCCTCTCCCCAGCTCTGCTGAGCAAACTCAATCAGCTTCCCCTCCGTCCCCCCCGCCCAAACACACACTGCTCCCCATCGCCTGTCTGTGCTGGAGTGTGCTGTGAATGTATAGAGGCAGATGCTATAAGCTGATGGTGTTTCTTATTTTAAAGCTGCTCCATTTTTGCATTCACATACAGTGTGACTTGAACTGTATAAGCCTGTTGATTGTGTGTGTTTGTGTGTGTGTGTGTGTGTGTGAGAGAGAGAGGGAGAGAGACAGCTATATACTGTATAACAGTTTTTTAAACCTTCTAGCATAGTTGTTTTTATGACCCCATGTCATCAGTGGCAAAAAACTGTAATGTCTGAATTTATTTTATGTAAAATGAAATTGGACCAAGATAAAAGAACGTTGACTCAGGGGAAATGACCTCCTACGCCATAACCATACCCGTACAGAACAGAAATCAACAGACACCTACACAGATTTCATTCAAATAGAGAGAGAAGTGTGTGAACACAGTGGAAAGTAGCTGACAGTAAATATGCAAAGTAAAAAATGTAAAAGAAGCAATATTTTAATTCAGTCTCTTTATGTAGCCTATCTCAACTGATTCTCAATATTTAATTGTGTTTATAGGTGAGTATTAAAACAAAATAAAGCACACACATACACTCTTACTGAACTCATTCCACATCAGTGTATTTTAAAGTCATGAATTAATTTTTATTGGTCCATTCATCATTAAATGTGTCCACAATGTTCCACAAATGTTTCCACAAAGTTTACAATTACATGTTAGAAGAATTTGATATGACAATTTTATTCCCCATAAAAGAGTAAAATAGAGCAACACACACATGCACACAGACACACACACACATTTCCCTCACTTTGTTATACATCAAAAGCCTGTCTTCATCTCCACTCTGTTTTAAAGTCGAGTAGCTGACCCAACCACTCAGGCACAGCTGGCCCGACAGCCCAGCTGTTCACTGTAGCTGTGGGAATAGAAGCTCTGAGGCTGCTGAGAGACCGTTATTTTACTGATAAGATCAACTAATCAATCAATATGGCTGTCAAATTCATGAAGTTATCTTAAGGCTGGCTTTGCATAACAGAATGTTCACACAAATACACTCTCAGATAAAAGCTGAACCATTGCAGGGGCAGTATGTTTTCCTTTCAGTGTGGTGGAACCACTAAGGGTACTTCTTTGGTACCTTTAGTTAATGAACATAACTGTCCCAGAATCATTTGCAATGAATTTAGACAGTCATATCAAAATATGAACATTGATGAAATTTTGATTTCAGAGGTGGGGGGCAATGCATCTGGCTTTTAATTTTTTAGCTAATTTCAATAAAATACTAACAATAGCTAAATAAAACTTATTTTTAAGTTCCACCCTTTGTGGTTTGACTGGTTGTAAAGCATGTGGCACAAAAATTATCACCCAGTTCTGTGTTTCACCTTGTTAGTCAATTTCACTCCTACTCATTACCACAGATGTTACACTTATGTTTGGAATGTATGGTCAAGGGCTCATTTACATAAAAACGACATAAAACTATACCTCATTTTTTAGTAAACATTAGCAGGTAACATGGGTCTATTTGACCCATAGACCACACAAGGGTTAACTATTAACATTTCAACATAATCAGTTTATCCAAAGCTTCCAAACACAGACACAGATTGAAACGACCAACATGTTAACAACTTACAGTGGCAGGTGAACACGGACTCCTGGCCAATTAACCAGATGGAGTGACAATGGGGATGGCCAATCACATGTTAGCAAGAAATAGCAGAGCCAGTCGATGAGCTTGTGGGAAGTCTAAAGTGAAACAGGCTTCAACTTGAGTGGCCATTTTCCTCTTTGTCCTAGTGCTTGACCCGTCTCCATTTAATATAAAATATCATTGTTTTTGTACAGTAAAAACAGCAGGGGACCAAAACTGCCTTTTGAAAAAGTGCAGGGGACATGTCCCCCTGCCCCCCCCCCCCAAATTACATCAGTGTTTATGACCACCTTAACCATGTGTCTGCTTTAACAGACGCACAGACATAACAGTGTTCACTCAGTGTGATCCCTGACACTTTCCTTATTGCTCATGTGTTCTTGATAGAGGTTAACTGGTCCACTGTGGCACATCCATTGCTCTGTACCACTCAATTCACAACAGCTGATCCATGAATTGACCAATAAATGTCCTGGTTCAGTTAGAATTGGTATCTACACAGTCCTCCTCATCATGCTGTTCACATTTTGACATCATGACAACAAGACGAGACCTAACAATTGATCAACAGTACCTCACCATTGTGAGACAGAAGTGACCACTGAGCTTAGTGTCACAGAGTGTCATCAGCAGGTTGTAACAAAGATACAGAGAGACTGGAAGAGTCACAGAAAGGCATAGAAGTGGACGTCCTTTGGCCACATCCCACACTGACCGCTTCTTTGTGAATAGTGTCTGGCAGAACAGGATGATGACTGCCTCACAATTCCACATTTAAGGGAGGTGAGAGGCACCAAAGTGTCACGTCAGACCATTCAAAACTGTTTACATCAGCATAATCTGCATGCTAGATGACCTGCAAGCATACCTGACCACACCATCAGATACAGGTGGCATTGTCTTGCATGGGCCAGTGAGCATTTATGCTGGACGAGGGACCAGTAGGCCTCAGTGCTGTTCACTGATGAAAGTTGATTCACACTGAGCAGAAATGATGGCCGCCAGTGATGTTGGAGATGTGAAGGAGGGCACTATGCACGTGGGTCTAGTGTCTGGTCAATACAGAACTGCCTTACACTTTGTGAATGGTACAGTGACAAGCCCATACTTTTCTAATAACATCATTAATCCAGTCATTGTGCCTCTGGATGAACAACACAGGCCTAATTTCATCTTCATGGACAACAATGCTCCAGCTCATCGAGGTTCCATGACTAGGGAACAGCTGCTGGAGACTGGGGTGCCTCAAATGGGGTGCTTGCACTTTCTCCAGATCTGAATCCTATAGAAAACCTATGGAATCAGCCGAGTCATTATGTAGAGGCTCATTACTCTGTACCCCAGAACCTCAATGATCTGAGGGCCGCCCTTCAAGAAGAGTGGGATGCCAAGCCTCAGCAGACAATAAGTCGACTTGTGAACAGCATGAGACGTTGTTATCAAGCTGTAATTGATGCTCAAGGGCATGACACGTTACTGAGACATTGACATTGTTTGTTGGGGTTTACCAACCACTGTTGTTGACTTTTGTTTCAATAAAACACCCTTACATGATTCTACTTAAATTCCCTCCTTTCATGATATAATATCAGTGTAGTGTGAACTTTTTTTGTATTCATAAGTTTCACCCAAAAGACAAATATCCCTAATTTTTGTGAGTAGTGTACTGTATGTGTGTGTGTAAGTACTGAATGTATGTGTGTGTGTTTTTACTTACTTACAAACTTACTTATTAATTACTTACTTGCTTACTTACCCCTTGCAGAGACATATTGCCCTGTGCCCATAAATATGGTATTATTTTGGAACTCAGTAAGGCAGTGTTTAGGTTAGGCTACAGGTCACATCCTTCACTGACATAGATTTATTGAGGCCAATAGATACAGGTTAAACAAAATGAAGAAAAGTTGATAGAAGATGAAATATTGGAAGGATGAAAGAAACTAATTAGTGGGACATGGGCTGGAATTTATGATTTTTGAAGTCTTACATGGCGAGATGTGGGTAAAAAAACAATAAGTTGTGCATTAATAAGCTGGAGTTTCTCACCAATTAAAAGCTGCAAAGCAGTAAATGAATAAATAGCATGTTTTCTATTTGTATCTGTATGAAGCCCTATTCAGATTGGATTAAATGTGTATGGGATCCTGGGATAATTTCTTCTTTTACAGGGGCTCCTCTTTTATTTACATCTGAATGCAAATCAGACTGAAATTCTGTTTTTATTTAAACAAGAGCTTGTCTGATCATATTTGTCTTATCTGGAAGCAAATCTCTGATTTTCCAAGCAGACATCATCTCACATTGGAAAATGAAGATTTTTGGCTGCTGCTACTAGCTGTAATTAGTCTCTTAATGCACAGAACCACTAAAATCAATCACAAACCAAAAAATGCATTTCAAGAGTCACTTATTAATACTTGGCCTGCATTTAAGATCTTCCTCTCCATACTGTACCTGTGAGAGCATAATGTGGAGATAAAAGAAACTAAAATCCATTAGAAAGACAACATGCCAGCTTATTACACAATAATAATTCAGGCTTATTAATGGAGTGATTATAATCACAGCTACAGGTACAAATGAAATGAATGAATGAAAAAAATACAGCCCCACAGAAACTCACTCATCCTGTAGTCATTTTAATGCTGTCCAGAGGCGGGAGTTTACTCACTGAGAAGATGTGTAAAATGTAAAAAAAAAAAAAAAAAAAAAATACAATAAACAATAACCGACGTAATTTTGCCCATGTCGCTATTTTCGGTGTCTTATAAAAATGAAAAGACAAGTCATTTTGTTTTATTTTTTCGGCTACGTTCGTGTTCCTTTAAGATGCTGCTCTCCTTAGAGCGTGACTACAGGCTGCCCTACCAGTGTGGGCCCTATGGAGAATGGTCTGACTGCAGAGCCGCAGAGCCACAGATTTACGCCAGCAGTTTTACGCCGAATGCAGCGCATGCACGGTAAACACATGTACACTGTAAATGTTAAAGGAGGTTTGCAACGGTTATATGTGTTGCAATGCATATTTTCATACAAGAATGAAGATCGTTGCCGATATACGAGCGATGTGACACATGCTGCGGCAAATATCATTGCCCGTTTTGTTCCATAGATTATTATAAGCCAACATCAGCGAGTAAACTACATTAAAACTACATTTTAACCAAGCAGTCCAACATGAAGGTAAGTCAGTTAACACAACAGTAACAGTCTTTTGACACAACAGTACAACATAGGTTGTACAATAAGTCGCACAATATCTAACATATGATAGTTATCTACAATGCCGAACATGTCATAGCTGTATATAATTATATAAATATCAGACTTTATAAACTGCACGTATGATTAAGGCTCAAATTACAACTTTAAAACAGTTTACTCACCAAGGTTTATATACCTTGTTGTCATTTGAGGCTTAATCATATTTATATAATTATATACATCGTTACATATTGTACAATTTATGTTGTACTGTTGTGTCAAAAGCCGGTTACTGTCATTACTAAGCCTTTCAGAGACCTACAATTATTTTTATGGCCCCACACTTTATAGAATTTATTTTCTCATGTTTCAGGATACACTATTCACCAATGTGGCTTAGGGTGCAGGGCACAACTTCATTACCACTGCATATACTGTCAGTCAATGGTGCTGCGTAAAAAAGACTTTGAAAACCATTGTGTGTAAGACTAAACAATCAACCACAACACCTCTGTCAAAGCCATGTTCTACAAGCCCCAAGCTGTGCCCACCTAGTGCTGAGCCATGCACACCCAGTACGAAGCTGTGCCCACCCAGTGTAAAGCTGCATGCACCCAGTGCAGATCTGTGCCCACCCAATGTAAAGTCCAGTACCAAACAGTTCCCACCCAGTGCAGAGCTGTGTCCACCCAGTGCCAAGCCATGTCCACTCAGGGCAGAAGAAGACCTGGGAATTTATGCACTCAAAAGAAGAGTTAGCGTGAGATCTGTTGTCCGGAAAAATGTCCTATGTGCAAAGTTCTTATGAACAGATGCAACATCAGAAAGCATATTGACCGTAAACATACAAACCAGGAGCTTATTGATGTAAATTCTAAATACCACCTCAGGAGTGAGTGTATTGGTGAGGTTAATGGTGTATTTTCTAATAAAAAGTGAATAAAAGGGAATTGTACCATCAATATAACTGGCTGTGAAGTATTTATGATGGCTTAACACATTCTTTATTTTTGGGGTATGTGTGTATTAGTATCATTGTCCATTTATCGTTATCGATGTGAACTGCTCAATATATCACAATATTGATTTTAGGCTATATTGTCCCAGCCCTACAATAAACAAATCCAATAAAGAAAGTCAATGTGAACAGGGCTTTATTGTGTTTATAACTCTTTATTATCTGAATTATCTCTTCAGTCCAAATAATGTGTTTGTATTTCTTTACATGTTATAGGATGAAGAGCTGAAATATAGGCCTATGTATAAGCTATTAGGGAGTTAAATGAGGCAGAGCTTTGATATTGGTACAGTAATGCAAAGGTGCGTAATCTCGCTCCTGGAGATCAACCGCCCTGGAGAGTTCAGATCCAGCATGCTTGACTGACTGTGATATTCAGATGACCCTGAAAGCATTCTAATTAACTGGATCAGGTGTGTTAGATCAGGGTTGGAGCTCAGATATGCCAGGCTGTAGGTCTCTGGGGCCAGAATTGGGCACCCTTGTAGTAATGTAATGCTTTACAATGAATAACCAGAAGGTTGCACATTAAAATTTCACATGGAATATTTTGTGATGGACAGAGATACAGCTACAGTGCTGGGTTATACCTTTAGATTCAAACTGAACCAGGCTTTGCCTGTTGTGCACAGAAATGAGTCAAAGAACTCAAGAAATGATTGCACGTTGCTGGTATGTGGGTATGTGAGACTGTTTTGGTTTTGCAGTACTTGGGAGAAATCCTAACTCTGGGGAGCCCAGTCTGTTCCAGTCATTCTCTTCTCACAAGCAGATGCCGACTTTCACTGGACTGTCTATGTGTGTGTTTCTGAGTTTGCGTGGGTTTGTGTGAATGTGTGTGTGTGTTTGTGTGTGTGTCCATTCGCTATGACCTCTGACAGCATGGAAAATTTTGTGCTGACTGGACTCTCTTGATACAGAAGCTGTTGTTCCAGCTAAAACAACCCCCCTCTCCCACATATGCTCCAGCTTCACATGCCAACTGGGATAGACATATACTAATATACACCTCCCAGTCTCTTGTCTCCTACTCTTTCTCTCTCTCTCTCACTCTGTGTTTGCTGAAGAATATGGTAAAATAAATGTCAGCGATCCCCTCACCCCTTCTTTTCCTTTCTTAAATTCACAGTCTCTCGCAGGCGCCTTTGTGGCTATATAGGAGAAATTAATTCTGACACTATATGCCATATATGTGGGCCTATTTCTACAGATCTTTCTCTTTACTCTCTTTCAATTTCTCATTCTCAACTGCCTCTACAACCACGCATGTACAAGGTCAGTCAGTAACATGCACACTGAGACTTCCACACTGGTGTATTCAGCCTTTCAGAGTCTCCTAAGAGATCTTCCTCAAATTAACTGCATACTTCCTGGCCACTGTTGCTTTAGTATTTGAAAATGCAAAGATGTTTCACTCTTAAATTAAAATGATGCTTTACTGGAAAGGCTTGTGCTGGAGAAGCAAAAGCTGCAGGTAGTGAATAGGTGAAAATAGAGAATTGGAAAAGTGGTGTGTTGAAGATGGAGGAGTTTTTTTCACGCCCTGGTGAGGGCATGGAGTCGATTTCTCGGCACGCCTGGGCCGTAATTGCTGGCAAAGCCTTAATGAGGCCGGCAGGCTGCAAGCAGATCTCTCTATCCTGCAGCGAGGCAGGTGGTCCGCTCTGGCTAATGGGGATGAGAGTAGCCCCCAATGCCACATCAGAGCCACACTTTTTCTCTCACCTGTCCCCACCTGGGGGGCCTGTCTGGGTTGCAGTCATAGCCGGGAAAGGGGAGGGGGGAAATGAGGACAGAGGGAGCAACCAGGGGAGAGAAGACACTTTATCCTTAGTTAACAAGCCTGAGAGAAAACAGGACTAAGACAAAAGAAACTGTAAGTGAGGGACTTCACTTTGTCTTGTCTTACCTGGCTAGTCGACTAACTGCTTCAAAGTGACACAGTATCTGTCTAGCACATTCAGCCATAACTCATCACTACTAATGTATTGATCTGAAACTGCACATGGATTTTCCCATAAGGAAGAAAAATAAAAAATAGACATCTCCATAGTCTCTGTAGTTTCTCAGAGGCAACAAAATGACCAAATGGAAACACAAATGAGACTTCAAATGAAATTTCCTGCAGCTCAGATATTTCTCCTGAGCAAAAACACCTCAGTAATCTCATGTGCCTGCTCTGGAATTTTAGTACAAATCTCAATAAAGTCTTGCATTGATTTACTCAGATAATAACAGTCATGGTTACTAAACACAATAATCTCAATATGAGCTCATCCATTTCTCATCCAATAGTTTTGAAATGTGTAATAATTAGAATGTGGACCACAATTACCTCTTTTTGCTTTCTTTTTGTTTATTTATCCTAAGGAGTTTAGGATAATGTAACCATTGACCAATGACCATTACATGTCGTGAGCCATTAAAGAGCAACAACTGAGCAGTAAAATTTTCTGCACTGAAATGCATTTCATTGAAATAGTATGTCATCACTTTTTGAGAGTTGGAAACATAAGGATCCAAAAATACCCTGTTATGTTCTATTTTGTATTCTCCATTACTGTGGAAATATGTTGGCTGTAAACATTAAGAGGTGTGCAGACTGAGTCACATGTGTGTGTGCAGAGAAATAGCATTACATTGTGGCTCCCATCATGCATCGCTGACCTCTTGCAGTTTGTTGTTGTGTTGTGAGTTCTGGTTTGGTGCAACAAGTACTTTGCAATGTTCTAAGTGACACACACACACCAAAAAAGAGAGCATTCCTTGTTACCAGCATGCTGCCTACTTAAATGATTGCCTCATGCTTACCATGTTACTTTATCCAGTTTTTTTACATTTACTTCATTGCAAACAGTATGAACCCAACCCAATTTAATATTTTGTACCATCAACTTAATTTGTTAATATAAATCAATTTCTACATTTCATGCTTTCAGCACATTCCAAAAAAATTACATCCAGACTGTCATCAGCAACAAATGATGTCATGTCATGGTATAGGTTTGTAGCAGTGCTCTTGGCAAAGGTAATTTACCTTTCTGTTTTGGCAACATTGATGCAGGAAAGTATATTTGAGGTTTTAGAGCAACATATGATGCCTTCAAGACAATATCTTTTCCAAAGCCATGTATTTTTCAAGAAGACAATACAAAACCACATGCTGCACACATTTCAAAGCTATGGCAGCAGAAGAAGAGGATATTGGACTGTCCTGTCTGCAATAGGGAATTCTGAATGTGACAATGACAACCCTGTACTGCTGCACACCTTAAGATGTGTTTGAAGGAAGAATAAAATAACACCTGAAACATTTAAATGCTTGGTATCCAACAGTTTACTGAACCACAAATAGTACTGTTATCTCAGTCATCAGGCTCCTTAAGGACAATCAAACCACATTCACATTGAACATAGACTCACTGAACTTTAAGTCCAGCACATACAAACCTGTGCACATCCACACACAGACTGATAGCTGTACATCCTCCCATTCTGTACAATCATCATGTATATATGGAAATGTCTGTATTGTACATAAAATAACTTTTAATATATCATAGCCTCTAATTCACTCATAAAACTATCTATCATATATAACTATATGCACTACTGGTGCCACATGTACAATACTGTTTTTTCTTTTGTGAGTAATGTGTAAAATAATCACTGTTAATGTATATTTATTGTTCATTATATATAATATTTTATATATATCATAATTGTTGTTGTATTACGTACTACAGGGACTACATGCCTAAGATTTTCACTTGCCTTCACACGTGTGAAAGGTGATGTGACAGTACAATTGATTTGATCCTTTGTGCCACAGCTTTTAAGTGTTGTAAGAAGCAATGGCAACATTAAAAAGGGGCAAATGGTTTAAAATGCTGTAAATGCTTTATTTATTTGACCAGACTAAAGATTAATTTTGTTTTCATACTGTTTGCAATGAAATAAAAGTTAAAATAAATATAAGAAACACTGCATTCTCCTTTTTTTTTTTTTTTTTTGCATTTTCCGACCTGTCCTAACTTTTACATTCTATAGCCACTCAATTGTGCTCATGTCATTAACTTTTAAAATTCACTAAATGCTTTTTACTTTCTCACAATTTAAATTTTAATTGGCTATTGGTTCAGTATGAGTCACAGATCATTATACACTGCTCAAGTACATCCAGAGTTAGGTAAAATATACAGCCTAGTGATATGAAACTTAATTCATTTTCACTCCCAAATATTGACTTCAACTGCCCCAAAATTGTGAGGCTGTAGTCAACTAGCACCAACTCCACCTGATAAAGAGTCAGGAACAATCATATTAAAATCTATATGGAAGCTTAAGAATGGAACTCTTGTCAAGTTCATTGTTGACTCCTGTCTGCCTTGTTATTCACAGCCTTTCCTAACCATGTGTTGATTAGTTTGTGTTTAAAAGCTATTTCATGTTCCATAGTCCTTGTCGGTCATTCTGTGTATACATTATTTGTATATGTTACATTATTTATACTATCTTGCACATCAGTGTGCCTCTGTAGTACCTGTTATCTGACAATATATGATGTTTAAGGTTAAAGAATAGCAAGATTTGAATTTAAGAGTTAATTAATTAATTGACTGATTCATAAATAATCATAATTGAAAGTTGAGGAAGTGTAACTGAATCATGGTCAGAGATTTACACCCCTAAAACACCATCATACCTTTTTTACTACTTAGGCTCTAAGGCAGTCTTATAGTCAAGAGTTTGTTGAACACATTTTCTGCATTTTTCGCTCGGAGGCTCCGTTACCCTCGTGAAGCTGGTGGGGCTGATCTGGCTGGTGCTGCTCATTACCGCCGATCATCGTTAAGCAGGCAGGCTCGTCTCTGGTGGAACACACACCACTGCAGTGGAACTAGGGCGTGAAGTTAACAAATGTCACTAATGCGCACTGACAGACACCAGAGTATTACTCAGAGGCTGGGATCCCTCCACCCACAACAACATGGCACCACACACACTACAGGCAAAGCCAAAAGCGATGGCAAATCTGTATGCAACACACACACACAAATACATACATGCACACATGGGCACAAAGCAGATTTGTACTAATCAGTGTTGAGAAAAACATAGAATGCACATGTATGTAGCATCTATAGACTCAAGCAGAACTTATTAAATCTCACTTTACTTTGTCTATATATTCCTGCAAGCTTCTACCCTAAGATGCTTTTATATTGGTTTATTGCAGAGTCATGTTTGCTAGATTTTGAATTAAAAGCTTGCCAATGTTCACAAAGATCTCAAAAGTTAGAGCTCAAAGCCATTACATTAACAACACAACAAACACATTAACACAAACTAAACAGTGGTGTTTGTGCATGTTAACACACAAACATCCCAAGACTTTACTAAAAATGGTATCAAAAGCAGAAGAGTACCAGTGATCGTATAGATAAAGAGTTTGTGGATCAGAAAGGCCAAAACAAGAATCAGGCACACAAACAGACAAGCCTCAGTTGGGCATATCAAATCTGAATTCATCACTAGGGTTTCCCACTGCTTTGGGCACGTTCTGACAGCCTAGTGTATTCACTAGTATGTGTGTTTCACTGCACAGATGAGTTAATACGGAGGTCAAATTCCATTGTGTGTAATGAAATTGGCAAAGTTGAACTTAATCTAAGAGAAAATGCTCTGAGTCATACTGCCTGTAAGTTACCATGAGTCAGCTACAGTGGTTGAATATGCTGTAAAAGTACTAGTCTGGGTCTTGATAAGTGTGCAAGGACAAGCAGCCAAAGTGGAACTGGATCATCCTGGTCTCAGCAATGGAAAAAGTTTGAAGCCAGTAATTTGAGCTTCTTATTCAAAGCTTTAACATTCTGAAGCTGAACATTCTGAGAAATGTAGGAGTTGAGGACCAGGCAAAAAGTGAAGAACCTGAATAGGTTTCACATGCATTTCTTTATAGATGCAGTTTCTTACAACACCATTCAGTTTTTTTGTTATATGATGAGTTGCAGGTATTAAATATGGTCTGTAACTGTACAGACTTGCTGTTTTTCACAGCAGGATTTCCCACAGAGAGAGTTGATATGTTTCATTTTCAGTGGCTCGGACCACCGCTAACGGTAGCTAAAGTTCCTCAGATCGTTGCTTAGTAACAAGAGCCTTGCAAAGCACTTTGGTATACATTGAGCTGATGTAGTGATCTACACTTCACTAGAAACTAGTGCATTACAGGAGTCCACAATATCCTCAAAGTCTCTTTGGATTTTTATTTCACAATTCAAAGACAAAATTGGCAGATGCACATAAAACTGCCCTAAAAGGCAAATAGGGATCTATTTTAGTAAGAGTCTTTTTCTATAATGGCTTACACAGGACTAAAGGTATTGTTGTTATAAAAGTACATGGAAGCACAGCTCCAGTGGAATCATCACAACTTCTAGCAATTGCCACAAGGCGTATATTTTCAACAAATGTCTTCAGGAGTATGACAGTGAGCTTTCATTGCTTCAGTGGCTTGTACAGGCTCTGGATCTCAGCACCGTGGATCATGTTTGGGATGAGCTGGAAAGAGCTGCTCACAGCAACACTGTGCATCCACAGCTATCCACTACAGTTATTCATTGTAGGAGTATCCCAGTCTAAAAATTTACATATTCAAGGCTCATTCGTCGTCTTTCTGTTTCTGTTTTGTCAGGATTTCTGTTTCTGTTCTATGCAGCTGCACAGCGCTGACCAATCAGGCAGTGGCAATAGTCTGCTTTCTGTGGGCAACAAACATGTACTTACTTAATTCCTACAAGGAAGCACTTTTTTTAACGTTATGATCTCATACGTCCCATATAATCATCAGACTTATAAAGAGGTGCTGTGGTTAAAAATGCCACATTTGAGTAGGAATGCTTTTAAAAGACAGTAATAACTCTCAATAATATTTATTTTACCTTTTAGAAATGAGTTGGATGACAGCAAACTAGGCAAAATATATGCTTTAGCAGATTTATATAGCTGCCTATTTAAGGACACCATTATAATGAAAGAGAACCAGGAAGAAACGTCAACACATGTACTAACTCATAAAGTAGTATGCAGTGTAGAATCTATGAATCCTACACTCTTAACTATCTGGGGTTGGTGCTCCCTCCGGCAGCACATTAACAAAATTCTGCAAAAACACTTATATAACTCTGAAATTTTATTCTATGAACAAAACTAAACATGTTCTGGAAACCTTAAAGGGTCTACTTTTCATATATATATATATATATATAGCTAGAATTTATATATATTTTAGTTTATTGTGAGAGGAGCTTAAATAAACAGAGAGGCATTCTGTCATTCACATGATAATGTTCCTGGACATAGCATTAATTGAATCGTGCCTGTTTAATGTGTAGAATGTGCAAAGACCCTGCATCAAACAAAAGAGCTCTCACCTGAACAAAAAACCTCGCACCTCATACATATTCAATCTAGGAACCACTGAATGAGTAAAACACATATCAAATCCCAATTCATAAGCTTTAGAATTACAACCACATACAATTTCTAAAAACTGTAATGACCCATGTATGTAGATAACACCTATATTTACAAAGTTTGGAGCTCAAAGCTAGAAATGATTTTCAGAAGTGTTTCTCACAATATATCAGCACATCTGAAAACAGGTTTTTGGAAAGTCTAAGTTTAAGGCAGATTTAATCAAAATACAGATTTTTGACACTCTTACTGTTTTGACACTCTTGTTGCTGAGTTTGTGCTGAACAAAAGTCTGTGTATCACTTTGGGAAAAAAAATTGGATGGATGAAATTTGTAAAAATGTCAAGCCATGTCAGACTACATCATAGTGTCTGAAATACCCTCAGACTCCAGGGGGTTAAAAGAGATAGTTCTTCAAGGGTTCTTTAGTAAAGAAATGGTTCTATATAGAACCATGAGCACTCTAAGAACTCAAAGGATTCTTTGCATGATGAAAGGTTATTCAGGTTGATGAGGAATGTGATGGTTCTATATAGCACCAAAAAGGGTTCATCTATTATTATAAGCTTGACATCGTAACTACAGCAGAATACTTTTGGGGCTATATAGAACCATTCTTGTTCTATATAGAACCATTCTTGTTCTATATAGAACCATTCTTGTTCTTTATACCATTCATGTTCTTTATAGAACCATCTACAGGACTTTCTTGATCAATCTGAATAACCCTTTCACTGTGGAAAGAACCCTTTTTCAACACAAAGGGTTCTTTGAGTGTTCATGTTTTTTTTTTTTTGTTGCTTTTTTTACTAAAAACCCTTGAAAATCCATCATTTTTAAGAGTACGTTTTATTTTTAATGTGTTTTTCATTCATTTTTCTTGTGTTTCTTGTGTTCATTTAAAATGACAATGTTTCAACGTCTGTTTATCTCGTAGAATTAGAGATGCTCATTTTGGTACTGTGCTTTTCAGACTGAAATATTTAAGTGAAATGGTTCGAGGTGAACAGTACAGAACAGTTTCTGGGCAAAATGCTCTTGCATATTTCACTGATGGATCTTTTGGATTGGTGCACATTGATTCTTCCTCAAAGAATCTGGAGCAACAGCATTCCTTTAACAATGAGCAAGATAAACTACTGTCACCCGAATGGGTGGCCATATGTAATTATGATCATGTTTTCTGGGACTGAATGTAAAATGGTTGCATTTGGTACAATGTTTATATGACACTTCTAGCTATTTAAATGCAGGGAATATTTCGTTTTTCATCATATGTGCCCTTTAAAGTTACTTATACTGAGTCCAATTTGTATCAGTTAGTTTTGTTTAGTGACACTGGTAATATTTCTGTGTTCTCCATCAGTTCATTCTCAGTCTAGCTGGGAGTATCTTAGTGCAGCCTTGGTCATTAGCAGCACAGCTGAGTGGAACAGTCTCAGGAGCAATGGCCGCATCCTCAGCCACAGTCAACCTGTGTGTCTCTCTCGGTGTGTGAGAGGAGCTCTGCAGGCGTGCGGGGGCTGGCTCCGTCACACCCTGCCGGGTCGCTCTCTGGGAGAGGCCACTCAACAGATGGCAGCGCAGCTCTGGCTGAGGGAAGCGTCTGCACCCCCCCGCCTGCTCCCTTCATCGCTACTCTCAGCCCAAGCCTGGCTCCTCCAGCCAGACCCCATACCGCACGGCTTAATTACCTCCTCCCTTCCACACCTCCCCCAGGACTGCCGGTGGGGTGGGGGGACGAGCAAGCGGGCGAGTGTGGGGGTGTACTGGGGTATAGACGGGCGTGCGGCTCAGCGATCTGGCGTGAGCCGAGGTAGGACTTTTATTCATGCTGTGCAGGCGTTTCATGGCCAGAACTGCGGTAAACAAAACAAAACACATGCTGAGAGAAAGAGAGAGAGAGAAGAGACAGTGGTAGAAAGAGAGAGGTAGGTAGAGAGAGAAGAAAACACATAGAGAGAGAGAGATTGACAGGGAGAGATGGACAGAATAAAAAGATGGCAAGAGGCAAATGGATGATAAAAAGACAGCGATGGAGAGAGAAAAAAAGAAAGAGCTAGAGTGAAATGGTATTAGATATAGCTAGTTAGATAGATAGATAGATAGAGAGAGAGAGAGAGAGAGAGAGAGAAAGAGAGATGAAAGTATGAAAGTTTGCAGTATTGGGGGGAATTTGCATCATCATTCTAATCAAAGGCACCAGGAAGGCTTAAGTTAATGATTTAACAGATGCTTAACTGAACAAATGTTCCTGACTGCTGGTGACTAATATCTGAGGTCAAGAGAGAACAGTAGTGTGTGTGTGTGTGTGTGTGTGTGTGTGTGTGTGTGTGTGTGTGTGTGTGTATGGCTGATTTGCATTGTGTACAGGTATGTGTGCACGCGTCTGTGTCTGTGTCTGTGTGTGTAGATGAGTTACACAGGTGTGTGCGTGTGTATGGCTGAGCTACAGTGTGTACAGGTGTGTGTGCCTGAGTTGCAGTGTGTGTGTGTATATGTGGCTGAGTTGCTGTGTGTACAGGTGTGTGTGTGTGTGTGTGTGTGTGTGTGACAGATGCACTGTAGCCAGGCTTCACATTACAACAGATGGAGAGGCTAGAGTCGAATGGAGAGCAGGAGCAGATAGAGGGAGATGGATGGATAGGAACGAGAGTGAGAAAGACAGGTAGAGAGAGAGAGAGAGAGCAAAAGAGAGATGTTTAATAAGTGATGGAAAAGTGAGAGAACTTTAGAGCATACGAAACAACTGATGGGGCTAGTGCCAAAGTTTTTGTTTGTGAGAAAGATAGAAAGAGAGAGAGAATGAGAGAGAGAGGGGGAAAGAGAAAATGAGAGAGAGAGAAAGAGAGAAAGACATTTCCACATAGCCTGTAGGAGGAGGTCAGCTGAATTGAGTGCATGTATGTATAAAGCTTTTCCAGTAGAATCTGTCAGGTGTATTTGTTATTAAGGTATTTGTGCTTGTTTGAATCAGAATTAAGGATGTTTGTTAAAGTGTGTATGTGTGTGTATGCAACTATGTGAAAGTGTGTTCTGCTAATGAGCGTCTGGACGTGCCCACCTGCTCTCTGCTGAGGTCTGTGTGTGAGAGAGTGAGGGCAGGAGGCAGGGTTAGGCTAAATGAGGCGCATTAATAACCCGTGTCAGCAGGTGGAGAGTGCCGGGCGGTGCTGGACGGTCAGGAGAGCGAGGTTAGAGAGCCCTGGACACATAAGAGTGTCCCTTTCACTATTTATGGAGGATTTAGGCTGAAATTTACAGGCCCCTATTTAGTACTAGGGGTTATTTGTACAATAAAACAGGGCCATTTCCCACTCTCTTCTCACACACAACAACAGGCTAATCAAGGCATTGGGTAATACTACCTCTCTCTATCTGTCTAACTCTACATCCATATACAATTATAATGAACACATTTTTTCCCTAATGAGCACAGTGTGACTCTCCAAAAGTGCATCAGCTCTGCATAAACATCTCTTAAATCCTCTCTGCTGCATTTCCTCAAATGCACAGAAGGGACCTCAGTTCATTTCTGCTCATTTCTAGAAAGGACACTGTGTGTCTAAGTCTTTTAATTAGGCTAATAAAGTGCTTTTAATTAATTATTAAAAAAAAAAAACTTTCGACAACAGTTTATTAATAAACACACTTTACATAGCAGATTGTTTGCTCACTTAATTGTCTGCTCCTGATTAATTATTTTAATGAATTTGTTAATGAAGTGCAGGAACAAAGTATATCTTTCAAATTATTGTTTTTGCAGTCAAGAATTAACCTGTAAGTTATCAGACATCCAAGGTTTGTTAGCTAAATTGCAAACTGCAATCTTTAGCTGGCTCACCAGGACAATCAAACATGTTTTATGGTAATGCAGCCAGCATCATTGGCAATTTCATACTAGTAATGTTATATCAATCTTCATTCACATGAAAAAAAGCAGATAAATTATTCATTTTAATGGTATATGCTGGTGTGCTGGCACAATGTTTGGGCAGGTATATGTGTTAGCAGGATAAACTTCATCTAACACCCTCAAGCATGCATGATTACTTTCTGAAAGTTATTAAAATGTAACGTTATATTATAAAATACACTCTTGCTCTCTGTTTGTTTGGGCTCAGAAGGCTCATTCTAAACCATCAGAATGTTTTTTTTCTTAGATTTTTCAGTAGCTAGACTCTCTGATCTGTTGGGCTGTGATGGGAAAGTTATTGTAACTCCCTCCACAGCACATTTCCATGGTTTTTCCAGGAATGCATCCCACATCTAGGAATTGTGGCCAGTTTTGGTTGACTTGTCTAGTTTTTAACTTTTTAAAAACTTTTCTCTGCTTAAAATGTCTTTGAGTAACATGCTTTTGGTTCATAAAACAATTTATATGGTTTTCAAGCTTGAGCACAGCTCAAATAGATGAGAAGAGATTGTAAGAATTTTAGTCTGTAGTGCTCATGAACACACAGATAATACATGCCATTAATTGCTATTTTAAAAGCCAAACATGTTTTAATTAACAAAGAGTTTGTTTAAGCCAATTATAGAATGTGTTGGGTAATGTTCAGACTAGCTTTTCCCAATCTGCAGTATAGTACAACCAAAATGTGATAGGAATTTCACCCTCTTGTTCAGCAAACAAAAAACAAACAATCCAAATGAAACAAAGAAATAAAAAATGACTTTCTCCCAGACAACAATGAAATGGAAACACAAACACAATTAATTTGGTAGCCAATCAACCCACCTATTTGTTAGGACTCTCCTTATCACTTGTAATGTCTCTGACTCTAGGAGGGTGGAGACTAACACAGGCCTCCTCTGATATATGTGAAGTCAAGCTCCGCTTCTTTTTGAACTGCTGCCTGATTCATCGCTGCCAGGCAGCAAATGCGCTCCAAGTATTCAGTATTCCCAGTTCTGATGGATCCCCTGGCAGACGCCTGAGCCAGCCAACATTACTTAGTACTGCTGGGGGAAGAGTGCCATCTTGCCCTCCCAGAGAGAGCATGACCACTTCTTGCTCTCGGGCTCAGGCTGTCAATGACAAGCAGCATGACCTAGAATTCAAAATCATGATTTTCAGATCATAGTGACACACCTTAGTCTGCTCAGCCACTCGGGTCCCTCAGACACAAATTTAAATCTCCTGTTGCTCAGATATTTCTCCTGAGAAAATCCCACAGTAACTTCATGTGTCTCCTCTCTTGAGTTTTATTAGATGTCTCAATAAAGTCTGATACTGTATTCAGATAGAGCAAAAATAATGTTTTTATTATTTTTATTAAAACTAAAACTGGAATCTCAATATGAGCTCAACAGTTCTTATCCAAGACTAAGAGTCTTGAAGCTGTATAGGACTGTTTATCTGAGGTGTATGAGTCCTTTATCTTTTGAGACATTAGAGTAAAGTTTGATACTTTCATTTAAAAATTTTGAAAATATTTCCTTCTCCTTCAGAGTCACCATTTAGTATGAATATGTAGTATGTAGTAGTAGTATGTACCAGAGGTGGGGGACTCGAGTCTCATGACTTGACTCGAGTCAGACTCGAGTCGCAATTTTGAGGACTCGAGACTTGCTTGACTAACGCTGGTGAACGACTCGACTTGTCTTTGACTTGGTCTTTATGACTTGAGACTTGACTTAGACTTGAGACAGATGACTCGAAAAGACTTGGTTTTTTAATTTAAATATTTGCAATTTAAAAACAAAGTTAGATTACGGTAGAAGATTTTATTTTGTAGCAGGATTGGCTTACTTTACAGTGCATGCAGCACGTAGAACGCTAAACAGCAGCAATAACGCACAAAAAACGCACAAAATACTGAAACGTGCAGCTTATTTTCTGAGATAATGAGAGAGAAAGGATATAACAGGATGACAGAGCAACCTAAACTAATGAAACAGCGCTATATAAAAGTAAACGAGTCAGATGCATGTCCTTCTACAAACCAATCACTGTGGAGTGTAGGAAGACACACACCACGTAAGTGATGAAGACAGTACGTGGGCGTGTCATAATAAAAGTCCTTTGAGCTAGCAAAAATGCAGTGTGAAAACAAACCTAACTGGACTAAATGTATGCAAAATAACAAACACACAGAATGTATACAAAAAATAATAAAATAAATTAAAAATAAATAAAAAAAATAAAAAAACTTGGTTTTTGTATGCCTCATGCTATTGTTGTTATTTTGTTCTGTTCATATCTACCCTGTCTAGCAACCTTGACATCTAGCATATGTAAAGATAAGATTGCTTACATTTGAAAGTTATGCTAAAGTTAAATATTTCTTTAATGTTGTGGCAGAGATGTTTGCTAGTGTGGATATGAACTGGACAAAATAGCATGAATAGTATGTGACATACTAAAAACATTATGTGAATGTTTTCATGGTTTGATGTAATGTTTGTAATATTAACATTTCAGACATTTTTTTATAGGTAACAGGTTTACACTTCAGGCAGTATGTTTTTATTTATTTTTATTTACTTATTTTTATTTTATCTACTATTCAGATGATGATGTAATACTTTTTTTGTGCTCAGAAATGTTCATTAAGAAGCACCTTCGAGAGATGCATTAATAGGTGATGGAGAAATGGCGTGATCCTCTTGATGGGGGAAGTAAGCCATTAAGTAAGTTATGTAATTGTATGTTTGAGGTATATTTGATGTTTAATAGGTTTAGTTTATGTTGAAATACAACTCATGTTTGTATATGACCATCTATATTGATTTAAATGTGTAAACTGGGGTAGATCAGACCATATTTGTATGACTTGACTTGTGACTTGCTTGACTTATAGCAGGGACTCGACTTGACTTGCTTGGTTCTCACCACAGTGACTTAAGACTTGCTTGTGACTTGCACATGAGGGACTTACACCCACCTCTGGTATGTACATTACAAAAGTTTTAGAACACCCCAAATTTTCCAATTTTGTGTTGAAAATGATTGAGTTTAATGTCTGATTGCATTCTGAAATGAAAACATATGAGTTAAATAAACATCATGGAATCAATTTAGACCAAAATGTGTCTAACCTTTGGACTAAAGTAGCACCTTTGTCAGATGTAACAGCTGAACTTGTGACATTCTTTGTACAATAGACATCAAATATTCTTCAGACAGTTCTTCACAAATCTGCTGCAGAAGTTCACATAAATGTTGGCACTTGTAGGTTTGCTTTGCTTTTCACTTCATCACAAATCAGTTGGATGGGGTTTAAGTCTGGAGACTGTGCTCCATCCATGTTTTCAAGCTTACCATCTTGTTCTTTTTTCCTGAGGTAGCTTTGGCAGAGCTTGGACTGATGTTTTGGGTCATTATCTTACTGTAGGATGCTGTTGTTCAGTCTTTGTCGTTCATTGTTGATGTTAGTGCTAAATGTTATGTTACCGTGTGCCCCTGTGGTTGTTTACCACGTGTAGTTTGTTTTTGTTGTTAAGCATTCATGCTTGACTTTACTCTTGCTGCCTGTCTCCTCCTCACCACCACTTCATTACTGACAACCAGATACATAAAACTTTCTAAAACTATTCTAAAACTTTTGACCGGTAGTTATATATATATATATATATATATATATATATATATATATATATATATATATATATATATATATATATAAAGCAGTGGCTAAAGAAATAAAGATTACTAAAACAGATTGAATCTTTGACATACATGATAGTCAGTAAACCTTACAATCATTTTAAACCTCTACAAAGTGCCATATTGCTTTAAACCATGAGTGTAAGTGTATGTCTTTCTGCTTTCTATGTTTTTTCATGTGCACCTGGGAGTTATTACTGTTTTTCTCAATCTCTGTCTGTCAGCCTCTAAAAATAAAATGTCTATTACAGCACTGAGAGCTACAGCAATTGAGAGGGTTTGTGTGAGCATTTTAAAAATTGCTGCCTTTTATAAAGCTTATTCCTCTGCTGATAATGGGGAATGTGTGTGCGTGTGCTGTCATGTCTTTGCACACCCCTGGGAAATAAACTGTATTTCATGTTGCCTGGAATATTCTGACCTCAGGCAGTAGTGTGTTAAGGTATAGAAGCAGTATAAATGAATCAAATTTCCCAGATAACTGGCACAAGGGCAGGGCCAAAGGTTTAAGTTGGACAATGTCTCTCTCTCTCTCTCTCTCACACACACACACAACTCATCTTGCTCTTAGGTCATGGTTGTCAAAGTCCAGTTGTAATCTGGTGCCCAAAGTAACCCAGTTCCACCAAATGTAGCTCGAATGTTCATGTACTTTGATTAAATGAATTTTGGATTAAGATTCACAAATGTGTTGGATAATGATGGGAAGATCATCATTAACAGACTTTTTAGACCATACCAGGCTAGGTTGAATGTTTAACAGTACAGCAAGGTCTTTACTGTTTGTTGGCTCAGTACATAAAAGCTGTGGCGTGTCGCTTTTCTTTCTCTCTTTTACCTGATGAGTGTCCCACGCCTATAATATGTACAAAACCCGACTACGCCACCCCAATTTGTTGGGTCGGGGATCCCACGCTAGGCCACTCCAATAAAGGAGTGTAAAAGTGAGCCAATGACACACGTGCACCAACTGAGGTCAAGAATTTATTAACTGAATAAAAATTAACAATAAAACAGGCATTGAGATTTAAAACAATACTGATACGATATGCTGTGTGG
This sequence comes from Crenuchus spilurus, assembly GCA_036984385.1. Classification (NCBI taxonomy): domain Eukaryota; kingdom Metazoa; phylum Chordata; class Actinopteri; order Characiformes; family Crenuchidae; genus Crenuchus; species Crenuchus spilurus. Next base: position 35,736 of record BRDA01069336.1, read on the forward strand.
TTCCAAGTACATATAAATAAAACTAGCATATGCAGGGAAAAAGGGGTGTGGCCAGGAAGCTGTCCGAGCCCGAGTGCCCCATCACAAAATACTACCAAGACAATACCACTACACTGGACCAATCCCAACACTGCAAATCACCAACACTAAGAAACACACACAAACACCCCACAAAGGCAACACCAGAGCGGCCCAGGCCCTGACCACAAAACAAAGAACTAAAAATACTGAGGCACCAACAGGATGCCACTAAAACCACCTGCAATATGCTATTACAATTTGTATACGGAGAAATCACACTCTGAAACATACACCACACAGCACTATTGCTCAATCTCAATGGTTTGAGGCCGCACGCTCACTGGTTGGCTATTGGCTATTATGGCTAATAAGCACACTAGTTCTTCCAATGACGCTGGTTAAAAGCACCGAAAGCTACTACTCCGTTTGGGCAAAGAGGAAGTGACATCACAAAATAGTGTTCCCCTTTTTATCTTCCCCCTAGGAATGTACTCCCTACCTGGGTTCCGCCCACCCCAGGTGTATCCCCTCTAATAATGAGGTTGCTCTGTCCAAATCATTCTAAAATGACCACTAAACTCTGTAATTAACAATAAGCATTTCAGTCATGCCACAAAGCCTTTAGTGTTTGTTGGCTCAGTACATCAAAGCCTTTAGTGTTTGTTGGCTCAGTACATCAAAGCCTTTAGTGTTTGTTGACCCAGTACATCAAAGTCTTTACTGTTTGTTGGCTCAGTGCACCATGGCCTTTAGTGTTTTGTTGGCTCAGTGCACCACGGCCTTTAGTGTTTTGTTGGCTCAGTG
>BRDA01069341.1:4185-14664 GCA_036984385.1 Crenuchus spilurus
AAATTTACAGACAAGGTAACAGTCTTACGACATTCGAATAACTTAAATATTAACTTGTACAAATGAATCTGCTCTTACTGGTGCAATGTGACATTAATGAAGATTGGCCACCAGACTGGTCCAATTTAGCCATGAAACCTTCCACACTAAAATGACAGGTGTGTCAGTTTCATTGTCTAACCCCTGTATTTTGATGTTTTAAATCAAAATTTTAGAGAAAGTGTCAACAGTGTGTCCTACTATTTGTTTCTGTTGGAGTGGAGTTCAATGGCTGAAGATAGATTATAATACCATCTCATGGTAAGTGGCTTAAACAATAAAATGAACACCAATCTTACACTAAACACACATAATGTGTTTGAGAATCAGTATCATAAAACATTATAAATAAGAGTTCATACCAGCAGCTGATTATATTTAAATGATTTAAAAAGTAAACATGTTCAATTATAAATTCAATAAGCTTACAGCATTCTGACAATGGAACAGACATTTAAATTAGATTTATGATGATTTCACTTGTCAAGACAAGACTTTTATAGGGTGATTATATATGAATGACAGACCCGATTATAACAGATTTTTGGCACATTCATTGAATTATGCAGTTTACAGTCTCATCAAAAACCTGTGTACAGTATAAATACTTTAAGTTTCTGAATATTCACACAAGTGACTGTGCCAAACTGAAGTGATTAAAGTGATTAAATAGTGTAAACAGTGCAGAAGGTGAAAGCTGAGTGTTTATGTTTATAGTATTTACAATGTTAAACGTTTACAGTGTTTACATTGTATCTGTTTATATTCTTTACATGGTTTTTCTGTATTTGTAATTTATAGCATTTAGTGTTTACAAACTTAAGTGTTTACAGTGTTTGTGGTTTATGTTTACAGTATTTATAGCATTTGCAGTGTTTATAATAGTATGTACAGTGTTTAATAGTGTTCCATAGCATGTAAATTGTTTATAGTGTTTCTACCTGTTTGTAGTATTACTGCAGGCTTTATTTACTGGACTCTCTATATCAGCTGCATTAACACTCCTCAGCAGACAGGAGATATAAACCTACAGGAATTAAAAACATTAAACCAGCATTAATTATCTGTACTAATCCAGACTGTAAGTAAACAGTATGACTTGCTGTGTGTATCAGCAGATCAGTGAATAAAGATACTGGACTACAGAACTAATGAGAACTGGTCATTAGCACATTGTGATGCAAGACTGTGGATCAGATCCTCACAGTTGTGGGTGAGGTTTGGTCAGTTCTATAGAATCCTTTAACATCCATCTGCAGCTTCAGCACATGTTCCTCCGTTCTGGGAATGAAGCACACCCCGGGGCGACCCGAACTTTGGTCAGCAGCACACCTGCAGGACAAAACGATTCATAAAGCAGGGCTTGAACCCAAAGATGGCTTCTTTCATTTTAAACTATAAATGTGTATATTGTGAAAAAGTTCAATTAGGCCCATCATTTTCATTGTTCTGAGATTAAGAGCAACGATAATTCGGTTTTAGAGCTTTGCTGTGAGGATTTGACTGCATTCAGCCACAAGAGGATTAGAGAGGTCAGGATGTTTAATGATCACCACCCCACCTCATCACCAACTCATCCCAAAAGTACTGGATGGTGCAGAAGACCGTTCCACTGCCTCACAGCTCATTGATGGGGGGCTTTATACCCTTATAGCCCACACCTGGCATTAGACATGGTGCCAATATTGTTTATGTTTATCTTCTTCAGAGAGTCCTGTTCTATTAGCACATCTCTACAGGGACTAGAAAAGCATTGTACATCTTTAAGCACTGGGCGAGTAGCTGACGGCATTCATTAGTCCATAAACATATGAACACAATTTGTCTCAAAGTATCAGAAAACAATCAAATTCTATGACTGACTGACCCATGGTTGTGCACAAGAGAGTGTTTGGGGGTGTGTCCCGTGTCCGGTTCCAGAGTGAACACACAGTTGTCTACGTAGAGTTTTAGAGGACCGAGTTCATTGTTCAAAACCGAAGCCTTCAGTTTTAAGACATCATCCACGTGGAACACAGAGGACGACCGCTCTGACAACCAGTCATCTACAACACACACACACACACACACACACACACACACACACACAGTTCAAAACCATCACAACATTAGAAGAACTCTTTGGACCTTAAATATCTAACTGCAGAAATATTTAAAGATGTAATCAGACTCATTCAGAGATGGTTTGGTGCATAACGCTCCACTCTACAGTCAGAATAGTTCACAGCAGTTTTGATAGGAACCAGACGTCTGAAGCCTCCAAAAGCTACCGCACAGAAAGTTATTACATGAACACACAGTCTGATGTCCGACACATTGTTTTATGAGTTTTGAGAAGATTTTGGACCACTTTTAAAATTCCTACACAGTGGCGTGATACATATATTGGTGTAAGACAATGTAGCCCGCAAAGAAAACATTATCAGATTTATTACGATTTAAAATATATAAATTTTATTTCTAGTATTTGCCAATTTTCCCCTCCCAATGTAGCAATACCTAATTAACCCAAGCCATCTGCTAGGGGCTCTCCTCATCACTTTGCAGTGTTCCTGACTCTAGGAGGGTGAAGACAAGCACAAGCCTCCTCCAATGTGTGTGATGTGGCCACCACCTCTTTTTGAACTACCGCTGATGCACCATCACTGGAGAGCCAATGTGCTCATAGGAAAGCGCAGGATCCCCAGCTCTGATGGACCAATCAGTAGACGCCTGAGCCAGCGGACATGGCAGTGTGAAATTGAAGGGGAGAGAGAGAGAGCACCATCCACCTACCCAGAGAGAGCACAGCCAATTTTTGCTCTCTCTGGCCACAGCTGTCGATGGCAAACAGCATGTATAGGATTAGAACTCGTGATCCTCTGGTTGTAGTGTCAGCATCTGGTTACCATCACCGCCATTCTGAATTACGCATAAAATGAAAATCAGTACTCTTAACAGAACCCACCGGTCATCATCTGGAGGGAGAACTGTGGGGAGGTGGAGTTGACCGGCTCACCCGAATTCTTCAGCTGATTATTTGTGCTGACAAAGTGAATCCTGTGTGTGGGTCAGACGAGCTCAGTGATTAGAACCATGTTTAAGATCCACAGATTCCGATTAAAAGAATTAAACCCACCTTGGATAGCGGCACTGGACCAGGATACTTGATTTTGCTGATCTAATGATACCAATCTGGTTCCGCTCAGGCAAGAAGAACAGTGTGTTCTCATACACCAAATCATCACCATCAACCTGCAGCCAGAAGAAATGAATTATGGGAAAGAGTGGAACACGAGCTACCTTCACCTGTAGACCAGCATGGTCCAAATTCTGAAATCAGAACTAATGAAACAGAGACAAATAAACCTGATCCAAGTGCTTATTACAGGATTTTACACTTTCAGACTTTGATAGACCCACTTTGTAGAAAGGACACTGTATTTAAATGTCCAGCAGCTCTACTGTATCTGATCCACTCAACACACCACCACCACATCATTGTCACTGAGAATGCTCCACCACCCACATTAACACCTGCTCTGATCATTAAAAAACAGGGTGAAAAGAGGCCAACAAAGTACACAGAGAAACAGATGGACTACAGTCTTTTCTGGTTCTGATGGACCCATTTCCATAACACACACCTGTTATGGTCCTAAAGATACCATACTGGAGAACTGAGATCAGACACACCAGAGTCTGATCTTCCTTATCTGGATCATGCGTGTTAGATTAAGATTGGAGCTAAACTCAGCAGATCTCCAGAACCTGGACTCCTTGTATCAGATGTTTTATTACTGCTCTTGCCTGTTTGCTGATGACCCGGATTATTTCAGTGAAGATGATGTTCTGTGACACCACCAGTATAAAGTACCATTGAAATAAATTTGACATGAACTGAATTGAATATTTCCAACTTAACCCTTTACTGCACACATTTTGATGGAACATGATAAAAATTATTCCACATAATTTTTTGGTTCATTTTGAGACATTTTATTGATAAATTGTTTTTTTTTTTTTTTTTTGGAACCCCCCCTTCAACCCAATTTTTTTTGTTGCCCAAGGGCGACGTTGTGCAACAATGGTACAGAATCACTGAGAAAATTATGAATTCACAAATCATAAGACTGCTTAGAGAGCAGTACAGAACCACAAACTTTTTAAAATGTCAACATTTCATTAAGTAAAAAGAGAAAAACACTTGAAACATGTTTACATATTTGGTTTGATACAGGCGTAAATTTATATTATGTAGTGTGTCATATCATGTACTTCACGTAATGAGATTTCACTCTGTATGAAACTTTAAAAAGCAATTCTTCTGTGCTGTGAAACAGAGATGTAGAGTGCACTTTTTGCACATCACTGTGGGTGTTCCTGTGCACCCAGGAACTCTGCACCTTCCCTTCTTGTCACACATTATTTGCCAATGTGAGGTATTATCCAAGCGAACATCCTGGTTAGGGATGGGAGCTGTGGGCCCCTGCTTTCTCCTTTTCTACTCGTACTGTTGGGAAATCCCACCACTGGTTCTGCCTCTCTTCCTGGCATCTTTTTTGGATTTGCACAGACTATGTGCAATTTGGGACTTGAAGGCATAAAGGCGCATGTGTTCACTTCTCATCATTCCATTTCAAACACAATCCCGTCTGTAGATAAGCCAACATGTCACCACTGCCATATCTATCAAATGAATGACAAGGCGGTGGTACCATTTCTTTGACCTGATCTTGGTGTGATATAATGAAATCAGGGAATCCAACAAGTACTATAGAAGAACTATTGTCATCTTCAGACAGATTGTCCTCTTTGTCTTCATCTTCATCCCCACTCGTATCTTGAATGTCTATAAAAATAAATAAAAAGTTTCCATTTCCAATGAAAAAACAATGATAAATACAACTTGATCTGACCCACTATTTTGGATGCTGTCTGCTGTTTGAAATTAAAGCCCTATTTTTTCACTTCTACTCAAACCTTTTTCTCCATTCCACTCCTCACTGTCATCACTCTCTATCTCACTATCCTCACTGTCAGATGTGATTTGCCTAACATGCTGATCCTGCTCTTTTCTTCCATAGAACAACCGTGTATCCATTTTTCTGTCAAAATGTAAAAAATGTAAAGTTTAAAAATAATTACAAATATGTTTAGAGCTTGTTTTGTTCACATATCACATGTTTATGTGCAAACATTGTCAGCAAAGACATCCCTGAAAAATACCCCTTATCGCACAACATTGCCCTGAGGCAACGAAAAGAAAAACTGAATTTCTGTACATGCAAAATAATAAAAACTTCATAAAACCTGACAAAAGACTTCTCTACACCTTCATACACACACATTATTTTATTTACAGTTAATTTTATTTGAACAAAGATTACTAAAGCAAATAATCTTACCTTTTTCTCACACCATGTGCTGCTGTGACCATGTGTCAGAAAAGGAAGTCCTGCCTTCAAATGATGCTTGATAGTGACTCCCACATCTTTTTGGACTGTTCTTTTGTCCTTTGTTGACCATTCTAATTGGTTGCAATCATTTAAAGAAACATGTACTCTACAATGGGTTTAAGAAAACTTTCTGTTGCCTGAGGGCAACACTGTGCAGTAGAGGGTTAAGGTTGAATGAATTCTTAGTTCCACCTTAAATGCTGCAGTAGCTATAGTCAGGCTCATCAGGCTGTCTATACTAACTAACGAAGGATTTAAGGTGGAACAGATAATTCTAATAAAAAGGTTCAGGCTTGGCTTCGGTACTGACCCGCAGTGTTGAGCCGCACTCATGCAGCTCGGCCTGCAGAGACAGCTCGGTCTCGTTCCGCAAAACCGAACCGCAGGTACCGAGGCGCACCTCCGTCGAGCGCGCGCCGCTCTGTTTACCGAGCACCGACACCACCATTGAGCTCTCCGTGCAGCGAACGCGGACCTGCCGGAGTAACGCTATCGAGCGTCCCGAGACCACCACCACCATCATAATCATCACCACCTTTAATATGACTGTGTTCATTTTTTTGCTCAAACAGCAACGCTGAATCGGAGCTAACGCTCTGCTCTCTTTTAAAGACACGTGGCTACTGAGCATGCGTAATACAAGTACACCACGTGACATTCTTTCGTCGGCATTGAGAACCTGTCCCCGATAGTTTTTTTGTTGTTGATGGTGTTTATTAAAGGAAAGCGTTTCTATAGTAACAGATTAACAATTACATTAATAAAAGCTCATGTTACACATTACTTTACATGATATTACATCACATTATATTATTTCACGTCGGAGTAAATCACATAATTACATCACATCAGGTGACATTACATCACCAGTTGATGACATGGCTCCACAAACGATCACTGATTGTGTAAACTTCACACTAGACCTCAAACAGCTTAGATTGTTTGTCTCTTCACTCTTTGATTTCCAAATTAAATGCAACATTTACTCTCAGTGATGGTTTGGGGAGCCATGTCATCTGCTGGTGTTGGTCCACTGTGTAATATTACGTCCAAAGTCAGCACAGCCGTCTACCAGGACATTTTAGAGCACTTCATGCTTCCTTTTTCTGTCAAGCTTTATGGAGATGCAGATTTCATTTTCCAGTAGAACTTGTCACCTTTCTATGGAGGACCAAAAATGACAAAAGTATAAATAAATAAATTGATAGATAAATAAATGAATAAATATATAAATAAATAAATAAATGGAGGACCAAACATGACAAAAGTATAAATAAATAAATAAATAAATATACATTTTTTCATGAAAAAGTGTATATACTAATAATAAATGTTTTTACTTTATGTATTTAATGTCTACATTAATTTTTTTTTATGTATTTCCACATGCCTACATTTATTTATTTATGTATTTCCACATGCCTACATTTATTTATTTATGTATTTCCACTCGTGCGCATTTACTTTTCTTCAAACCATATGTTAATTGAGTGGGCGGTCCTAACCTCATTCTAAAAGCACGATTGGTCAGTTTGGTGAACCAGACAGAAGCAATCGAACAACACTATCTTGTAATAACCCAAGTTGGAGTGTTGATAATGGTTTAAATTGGAGATGAGCTGGATACTCATTTCAGACCTTAGGAGACGCTATTTCGGTTAACATGCACGAGCGCACTACGCAGATTACGTATCCAGACGCGGTTTAACATATTTTCAGTGTTTGGAAAGCTTGGCGATAATCAATGCTCTTATTATGTTGCGCATTGCTTGCAAAGCAATGCACAATATACTGTTATTCGATTTTCATATCTTCTTCTTCTTCTTCTTCCTCCTCCTCCTCCTCCTCCGCCGGATTTTTGACGCGCTTCTTGTCCCGCAGTTTTTGAGATATCGACACCATTCCAACTCCAGATTGTTCGGTCCGATGAATGGGGAGCAAAAATGCATGCTCATCTACTGTACTTCTGCTTGACCGATTCGCACCGTTTCAAATACACTATATCAGGGCAGGCCTCCAAGCACAAATTCACTGTTGTTTTGACCCGCACTCGTTTATTTGTCATTTTATTGCTATCCCTTTTTCGTCCCATTGACTTCCATTCATTTTCACCCATATCAAATTCCAGGTATTCTTTTGCTAAACAACAACCAAAATTGATATACTACATCATGGCAGGTAACAGAGCTCTAGTCTGCCTTGAGGCCCATAACAACCACCTTGGGTACCATAGCAACCACCCTGGGTGCCATAGGAACCGCATTGGGGCCCATAGCAACCGCCTTGAGGCCTATAGCAACCGCCTTGAGGCCCATAGCAACTGCCTTGCGGCACATAGCAATCGCCTTGGGGCCCATAGCAACCGCCTTGCTATAGATCGATACTCAAGATTTTTTCTATCCTGCATGCACTGACTGCTGCATCTGTAAGAGGCACCCTCCCCATGGCTCTTCTCCCGTCTTTTGCTGTTGCACCGTCAGGTGGCTCAGTGGCTCCAGCCAAACATCCATGCAGGGCTCAGCCTGGCCCGCCCACTCAGCGCTCTCCTCAAAGATTATTTTAATTAGCTTTGAGTTATATTTTTTACACTCTTTATTTAAAGAAAAAATGTAGAGAAGTGCACTGAAAAGAAGAAATTCCTTATTTTTTGTATTATTTTACTGTATTGTTCGACTTGAAAAACACTTTTACAGTATTTGTTGTTGTGTGTTAATTTTGTTGTATTGTGGTTTGTCAGCCCTCTACCTCAGGAGATTTTGTTTTAAGTTGTGTTGAGTGATATTTTTTACACTCTGTTTATTTAAGAAAAAACAGAATTGCACTGAAAGGAAGAAAATTTCTTATTTTTTAGTTTTTCCTAAGAACAATTCTACTTGAAAAAAGAAACAAAGAAAGAAAGAACTAAAAAAGATGTCTAGTTAATGGAGAATTTTTATTATATTTTTGTATTGTGGTTTCTCCTTTTCTACCTCAAAAAAAGATTTATTTTCCTAATGTTAAGGCAAACTTTGTTTTGTTACGGTTCCATTGTACATTTGTTGTCACCTACAATGTTTGGTGAAATTCTATCCTAGGTCTTTTGGATCCTTTGGATCTATGAAGCTTAAATATTAAAAAGCATCGATATCGGTATCAGTATCGATATCGGCGATACTGGCCCTCTATTTACTTGGTATCGGATCGATACCAAAATTCCCGGTATCGCCCACCTCTATTATCTGGCTCTTAAAGGGACAGTGTACACATTACTCAACAGCTAGGGTTCTAAATTAACTTTTTTGATCACCAGCCAATGTGGCTGGTAAATCTCTAAAGTTACCGGCCAATCAGAATTTCCATTAGCCAAATTTCATGCTGTAAAAATAAGAGAAATGAGTGCCACTGAATGCATTTAATCTATCTATCTTTCTATGTATATATATTATTTGAACCACGTCTTCAGAGCTCTTCTTCTTCAGAAGCGGCATCAGAATCTGAGCTACTCTCATTTTTTGCTGCATGTTTGCACACAAAGTTAGGCCCAGCTGCCCCAGTCTATCCAAGTCCCAACCACCGCCGCATTTAGGTTAAATGTTTTTACTAAACTAACGTTAACTTCCTCCTCTTTCCGTGTGCTCTCTGTTTAGTTCTGGCCCTGTTTACTCGCTTCTACCTTGAGTTGCTCTCTGAAGTCTGTTCAGTGGTGTTAGCGTTCATTTCCATGGTTTCTCGAGCTATTTTCACTACAAACTGCGCGCAGCCAATGGCTGTATAATGTCATGACGTAGCGCAGGGGTGCACACACTTTTCATCCTGCGAGCTACTTATCTAATGACTAAGTCAAAATGATCTACCTAATATAAAAATGCAAGACATATTTATTTATACAAATATTGACAATTTATGTGTACAATGTATGAACCTCACGGTACAATGTATTGAACCTCACGGTACCACTCATGTTGCTACCAAAAGTAAACTGCCAAAAATGCAGAAAAGGTGCTTGTGTATGGCAGTTTTCTGTCACACATTGGGGATCTGGCAACCCTAATCGCAACTCCATAAACAGAGCTGGTCGTCTATAATTCTTAAGAATAATAATTATATCATAGTTAATTTGACATACAACACACAAGAATAATATTTTTCTTGTAATATATAAATACAAATATATAATACATTTATTATACTCTTGTAAAAAGACGATCAAAACGAGGGTTGCCAAGGTTGTGAATATGCATTCACTGGTAAACCTTCCGAGGGGGGATGCAGGGATTTTTGCACTAAATAGAAAAGAAAATGAACAATATAATTATTTATTTTTTATGCTTTTGTGATTAGGTGCTTTAGATTTTATCAATAGATGGATTTTATTTAGATAGTATCAGCTTGTGTATGGCAGTTTTCAGGCTGGAGGATTTGGGGGATCTGGCAACCCTGAACGCAACTCCGTAAACAGAGCTGGTCGTCAATAATCCTCGTGGACATGAGTGACATGAATATTAGAATACCGCAGAAATCCATCGAAGAAAGACTGAGAGACGTCCTAACATTAGGATAGATACTTTTCCTTCCCTTTGTTAACATGCCGAGGCCGGGGCCGGATAGCACTGTGTAGGCCGTAGGTTGGGTGGCGAGGACGGATGATAGGCTGACGTCTATTATTTTAATGCCATGCGATCTACCCACACTACCTTTGCGATCGACCGGTGCACCCCTGACGTAGTGTTAAGGAATATAGTGTTCCTGGGAAATGTAGGAAGTACTGCCAGGGGATGAATGACCGAGAACGGAGCCTTATGTATCATGCATGTAATACCTCTTGCATCACTGGCCAAATTGGCTAGTAAGTTTTACCACCCGCCAAAATGATTTTTTTTACCCGCATTTGGCAGGTTGGCAGGTGTTCATTTAGAACGCTGCACTCAACAGCTAACAAGATGCAGATTCACCAGCACTGAAGTTGTCAATTTAACTTAGTAATATAGAGACAAGTATTCTACAACTACACATACTACAAGAC